>JAHXJL010000002.1:0-154400 GCA_019395255.1 Botrytis medusae | reverse complement strand
CGCCTCAAGTTTCCTCTCTCAAATATCCACTTTAGAAATCTTCCAATCTGAATCAAATAATAATCTCCTTTCTCAAAGTCTAATGGTTATATCTAACTCTTGACATATCGTGTCGTCGTCGTCCACCCCAACCACAAAAACACCAAGGCAAGACGAATTAATCCCGACCTCCAAACCTCGGCTCGGCTCATTCATCCATCAAGCTTCCCCAGATTTTCGGAAATGCCTTTTCTACTACATCCACCTCCCCCGCAACAATCAAGACACGTGCAATGCTTCCTATCGCGACCCCCCTTTAATTTCTTTTCTAGTCGTTATTTTATTATACACGCTTTTCATATTCCAATGTCTATAATACATCTACATCATACCTCTTGCTTACATTTCCAGTTCCAATTCCATTGATATCTCGAAGTATACACAAAGTCATCACTCCCATCAGCTTTTTCAATTCTCCACCCCTCAGAAACGTCAACAGTGAGGAGATCACAAATACACTGTAGATCCTTTCAGTACACCACAAGAATCCACACATCTCAAAAAGTTTAGGAATCTTCTCGAGAACAACGGAGAGGAGCTAGAAACATGACATCACCCGGATCCCGATCTCCCGAGGTCTGATTTGGAAAAACATATACCTCATCTACTAGTAGTTCTAAGGTAGATAGGAAAAGCTAAGAAAGAGATTGCTATTGCACAGCCTAGTTCGAGGTGTGTGACATATGTCTACCAATTTCACTCTCCTCTATTCTTGTTTCGTTCTCATCATTCATTTCCATTCAATTAACACACCCCACAGTATCCTCCTCATCTCCCCTCAAAACCAAATTCTCCTGCTCCATCTATCCGCACTTCCTCTTCCTTCCCTCCGCCCACGTCTTCCCAGGTGGAAACCTCGATCCCTTCCACGAATGCCTATTCCTCTCTCCTCCTCTCCCTTCCGTCATGTAGGATTCCGAGGTATACGTCTTGGCGCTATCCGGGAATGTTTCGAAGAGAGTGGGATTCTCTCGCTCTCCATCATCATCCCCATCTTCTCCAGATCCCACCAAAAAGAGTAACAAGAAAGAACTCCTCCACATCTCCGCAGAAGAAAACTCACAAGCGCGGAAAGAAAATCCATTCCAGGAATATTAAATTCTCAACCTGGCTCTCCAACAAGGAGGCATCCCCGATACCGATTCTCTCCTTCCATTTACGCGCTGGATACCCTTCCAACCTCCCAAAACGTTTCACTACACAGATGTATATTTATTTTCTTCCTTTGTCATCCCCCTCCCCCTCAACCGAAACCGAAAGAGAAAGTGGTAGTATTACCACGAACCAAGGAAAAAAATCCACACAACCCCCACCCACGACGGCGGCATCGAACATACCGCCGCCGAATTCGCCTACTGCTCTACATGGCTCGAGAAAGCGCGAAAAGGCGAAAATTATTCTCTTCCCCCCACAATTCTATCTCATGGAATTACTTTCTTCTTTTTTGCCTTCAGCAGGAACCGAAGCCGAAACAACATCAAAATTCTCAACCGAAGAACTCGCCGCGCAGAGAACCCAAGTCCTGCAATTCCTGCGAGGAGACGGCGGCGATGGATCGGGAGTTTTCTGGAGCGAGAAAGTAATGAGTCCGCTTTCGCTGGGAGTGAAGAAGAGAAATGGGGATGGGAGAGTGATATTGGGATTAGATGGACAGGGGCCGGAATTGGAGGGGATGGGCAGGAAAGGAGATGGGAAGAGAGTTGTGCTTGTGAGGTTCGGAAAGGAGGGGCCTCGGGAGGTGGAAGTTAGGGAGAGGAGGGAGGTTTGGAGGAGGAGAGGAGGGTGGATGGTGAGGGAGGGGAGGGGGAGGGCGAAGTTGTGAGGGGGTTGATACGTAGACACACGCACACGCACGCGCACACATACACACAGGCACATGTATATATATACTGCATCAATTATAATGAACCGATGACCATCTCGTTCTATCTTGAGATGACAATCTCACATTCCAATATCTCAAAAGCTTAAAAGTAATAAAAAAACATTCTTATACAATTTCACCAGCTCTGCTGTGCTATTAATGTTAATTTCATTGAAGCGAGCGATCATGAAATAAACAAGATGCCAGCCATGCATGCATCTCACTATACCAATGTAATGCATATTATTCATATCATTTTCTCATACTCATATGGTTATAATTGAATAAACATCCCTTCCGTTCCATTCCATTCCATTCCATACCATACCTGTAACGCCAACATGATTATTTTCCAGTATACACCATACTATTTATCTTCATGAGCATCTGCGCTTAGATCTCATTATCCTATTGTATCTTCCCCACCAGCCAGTTCTCACACTCTCTCACCATCTTGAATTCCTTCCATTCCCTTTCCCTCCTCTCTCCATTCTCATCTCACCTCATCTCGACCCCACCTCCCATCAAAGTTCCTCCTACTCTCCCCCCGCCAACGTCCTCTCCTCTGCTCCCTCATCATCCTCCCCATCTCCCTCATCATAAATTTCATAACTCGGCCACGCAACCTCAAATTCTCCCTCCCCATCCTCCTCCTCCTCGTCGTCTCTCAAAAATCTAAACGCCAATACCCCTCCCTCCTTCACCCCCACACTCTCGGGCGTATCTCCCAATCCGACTTCCAATTCCGTCCATCCCGCTTTCAGATCATGCACATCGATTGGAACCGCCAGCGCAATGTTTTTGACTGATTCCGGGAGGGGAATTTTGCGCTCTGTGAGAGTGGTGGTTGTGGAGGAGAGGGTGGTTGTAGATTTTCCAGCTGGGTTTCCAGGGGAAGGAAGAGGGGAGAGTCCGTCGGGATAGCGTTCTTGCAAGGTGGAAAGGAGGAGAGCGAGGATTTGGGGAAAGGTTTGTGTGGGGGGACGAGCAGGAGAATGGTGTGTACGGTGTGTTTGAGGAAGAGGGTGAGGTTTGTGTCGCTGGGTGGGTCGAAAGTGCTGAGTTTTCGTTTGGGTGGCTGGTGAGAGGGAGGATTAGTTTTGGAGATGGGATGTGGAAGAGAGGGGGAGGATAGCTTACCATTTTGAGGTTTTGGTTTATTGGGTTGTGTTGTGTTGTGTTGTATATATGGATTGGATTGGGTTGAATGGGACTGGGTTGAATTGGACTGGAAAGGTGTGTAGTAATTTATTGATTCAACAATATAATATCTAAGACGGTCGATTTTTATTTGGATTTGTGGATGTTTTAGATTTAGATTCAGATTTAGATCTATTTCTTTGTAAGAAATCAGATGAAATGGATGGATGGATGGACGGAATTATCTGATAAGTTATGCGTGCGCGGATTGAAGAACAGACAGGCATCAGCTTTGAATTGAATTGATGAACATCTTTTTGCGACGCGATAAGCTTAAGAAGTGCGCGAAAGCAGCTGACCTGGGAAAAAGGTTGATTTCTTCATTCTTCAGCCTTGTACGATTTGATATATTGTGATATATTATGATATGAGATACAATACAATATTATAAAACCTCATTTATCTATTGACACAACAGTTTATTACGATCTCCAGTTCGTTATATCAACAGTCAATCAATCAACAGTGAATCAATCAACCTACCAATTCAAAAACCATGGATCCCTCAACTCCCTCAACTCCCTCTCCGCCAACCATAGATCCCACCACCCCTCCCCCAACCCCCGAAGAACTCCTCGAAGCCCAAATGAAAGCCTGGCGCAAAGCTCACCACGAAGCCCTCGTCCTCGATTCGCGCATGTCTATTCCGTACGGCGCACGCCTCCCGCTCTGCACATCGATATCCTTTCTCTGCGGCATGGCGCTGGGCATCTCTCACGGTTCGCAAGCTGCATCGTTACGTTTTCGCGCCGAGAATGCGCATCGCTTGCCGACATCGCCGACGGGCTGGTATTTGTACCACAAGAGTAAGAATTATAATACGGGGCTTGGGGGGTGAAAGAGGGGTTGCGCATGGGAGGGAGGATTGCGTTTTGGACGGCGGGGCTGTTGGCTATTGAGGATATGTGTGATAGGTGGAGGGGGAAGAAGGATGTGGTTAATACTGTGGTGGCCAGTTTGAGTGTTGCGGGAGGGTTTAGTTTATGGAGTGAGTTATATTTCTATTTCATTTTGATTGATTTTGGGTTTGATTTTGGTTCTGGTTCTGGCTTTGGTTTCTGGAGTTGTGCTTGTGATTCTGTGTGTGTGCGGGGGAGTTGTGATTTCGAAATGAATCAATGGATTATTGCACCAATGGCATTTTCTGATGTGTTTGCCAATTCTTCCCTTTGGGTGAGGTGAGGATTGGCAAACGTAAATGGAAAAAGGCACAAGGCAGATGGTGGATGGGAGAGGGTTCAATATGAATGGTCAGTACTAACACCTCTTCTCTTCCCAGATCGATTTCCTATCATAACCGCCGCCAGAACCGCCAGAACAGGATTGGCATTTGGTATCGGATATGGATTGTTACAAGATGCAGTTGGGTATGCAAGAGGTAGAAGATTAGGATATATAGATTTCTTAACAGGAGGGACGACAGGAAGAACAGGAGGAAAGGAAGAAGAAGATCCGAGACAGAAAGATGTTGAAAAGACAACAATATAAAAAAAACATGATGATATCAAATAATAAATGGAAATTAAATGGTAACTAAATGGTAATTATATCCACTTCATTATTCAATCCAGACCTTCATCTCCATTCTTCTCCCTCCGTTCTCGTTCTCGTTCTCGTTCTTCTCTTCAGTTCTCGTATCATTATTGAGTATAAAAGCACATTCATCTCCAATATATAGGTAATAGTCGAATGTATCGGCATCAATATTCAAATAGTTTTTATTAGTCTACTCCATCGAATCCATATCGCCGACATCAAAGCACCAACAATTCGGTTTCCATCGGTTGTAGAATTCCCACAACTATCTGGGGCATTTGAAGAAAGGCAATTCAGCCAATCATATGTATTGATTTGATAGTGGATATCCTGATATACTTGCGATAAGCTTGGATCTGATGGTTGTCGACGGCATGTTGGATTGGGGGTTATCGATAAGCTTCATTTCACCATTTGCATGTTCCCCTCCTTCGTCTCTTCGTCTCTTCGTTGTATGTTTGATATTGATATTGTCGTAGACATCTACTACTACTGTTCACTTGATACTCCGATTTCGCTGGTTTCATTTTTCTTATTCATTTTCTTCTTGAAATACTTCTTTACTTCCCTCTTATTAATCCCCAAGTTCTCTTTTCCTATTTAAATTCCTCATCTATCCCGATCTCCTTTTCTATTCTTCTTTTCCTTCACCTCTTGTCTGTTTGTTGGTTTGTTTTATACATACTCAATCCTTCCCGCAATCAATCAGTATTCATTGCGCAACACAGAGGAACCCGAACAAAACAACACAGAAAGAGAAACACAAGACCATATCTATACATCTATTTCACCTATCTATTGAGTTCAAAACTCCTTCTTCACCTCTTCTATCATGTCGAACTTAATCTCACGGAAAGCATTGCTATGTACCCGAAGGCCGTTCCTGGTTACACCTTCAAATTATAGAAGATTATCTTCGAGAACATCACCTCTTCAATCTGCGTCTGCTTCCGCTGCTACAGATGTTCTTCATCCAATACAATCCAGTTCGAAATCAACATCTAAATCAGCTACTATGCCAAAGATTAGTCCGCTTTCAATATTACCTCTGAGTAATGTTATAAGATCTTTGGTTATCAATACTATTTCTTCTTCTCCTGTAAGTCTTATTTATCTATCTACCTACTCAAAATATCCCCCCCCCCCCCTCCCCCCCTTAATTCTAGAGCGAAGCGAAAAGCCTCCACGGCAGTGGCTCCCAGAGGGCCAGCGGAGCGTCATTTTTATTTAATCATTTTGATTTGATTTTGATTTTCATTTCTCTTTACTACTTACTACTTACTACATATTTTAAATATATATATCAAACTTTTACTAACCATTCCATCTCTTCACAATAGTTACTTCTCGCACCATCCCTAAAAATAATGACCATACTCGCGCATTCTCAAAACCCCATCTTATCACCCGATCGCAATCCTCTTCTACGATTCTTCCTCAAGAACACCTTTTACAAACAATTTTGTGCAGGCGAAACTCACGCCGAAGTTCAAAAGACTGTTCGCGGAATCAAAGATCTGGGGTTCAAAGGGGTTTTTCTCTGTTATGCACGAGAGGTTGAGAAATCTCCAGGTGCCAATATCGATGTGGAGAAATGTGTCAAGAATGAAGTTCTACCCTGGGCGGAAGGTACTTTGGCTACTGTCCGATTGGCTGGCCCGGGAGATTTCGTTTCCATCAAGGTGACTGGGGCTGGAAGTTTAGCTCTCCAAGCTTTAGAAGCAAAGGGAGTCTGTCACGATACACTGAAACAAGCTATTGATGATATTTGTGCATTGGGTGCAGAACGCGGAGTCAAATTAGCTTTTGATGCCGAACATGCTGCTGTACAAGCGGGAATCGATCTTTGGACCTTGAAATATATGAAGAGATATAATAAGCCCGGTAAAGGAGGAGCAGTCATCTACGGAACCTATCAAGCATATCTCAAAGCGTGTCCCCGCGTCGTCGCAAACCACATGGCCATTGCGCACAAGGAAAATTTCACCCTCGGTGTCAAATTGGTGCGAGGCGCATACATGGGCTCTGATCCGCGCGAATTGATTCACGATACCAAGAGAGACACCGATGAATGTTACGATGGGATTGCCGAGGCTCTCATTCGTCAATCTCCCAATGCGATTCTGAAACCGGAGAATGGAGATGAAAAAACTTTCCAAGCGGTGGATTTAGCGCTCGCAGGCCATAATTTGGAATCCGTTAGAAAAGCCCAGGTTATCCGTACCGAGCAAGCTGAAAAAGGCGAAGAGAGAATCGAATTGTGTTATGCACAATTACAAGGGATGGCGGATGAAGTATCGTGCGAACTTGTCGCCGAGGGAAAACTCGCCGAATCCATGAATTCTTCCCGTTCCCCCCATGGGGAAGATCAAAAGGTAACAGTACATGGCGGAATCAACGAATTGATCGGCGGAACCAAGGGAGGAAAAGATCAATTGGACTTGAAAACGGATATTCCAAAAGCCTACAAGTATTTGACGTGGGCACTACGGGGGAGTGTATGAAATATCTACTAAGGAGAGCGTACGAGAATCGAGATGCGGTGGGGAGAACGAGAGAGGGAAGAGATGAGATGGCTAGGGAATTGGTTAGGAGAGTTAAGGGGGTTTTTGGCGCGTGATGAGATTGTGATGTGCTTGTGATGGATGGGATTGAGAACTTTTTTTTTTTTGAGATATTGCATAGCGTGTGTGCGTTGGATGGGTTGGGTTGGGTTGTTTTGATTTTTCATTTGATTTTTGGCGGGATTGCTTCTTTGCATCTTTGCATTTTGTAATGCATGTTGTATGCAAGTCGAGCGAGCGAACTTTATTATGATTTGATTTGATATGATATGTACCTACCTACCTACCTATCTACCTATCCATCTAGCTTATATGTATATATGTAACTCAGTACATAGATAGGTACATAGGTAGATAGATAGATAGTCAAATGAGCGAATACCAATATTTTTATTTTTTTTCAATTACCCTTCTTCATGTCAATTTGACTTGTTATATTCATGTGATCACTAGTAATAACATAATTTCCTCATCGTGGGGGCAAGCCCCCAAACCCCCTTTTGCTCGCTGCGCTCGAGATTTGAGTTTTCAAGCTGAGTATTCGAGTATTGGGTTTGGGTTCGGGTTTGGGTTTAGGGGTGAAGTTTTGATTTAGTTTACTTGTCCATTTATTCTTGATTACAACTGCTAATTCGTACTATACTATACTATACAAGTTTACACTAATAGTAACCATAATTTTCCAAACCACCCATCCCCTCACTCACTCCACCTACGAATTCGCTCTCCCCAATCCCTCTTTATATCTCTTCAAACATCTCTCCCTACTAACCTTATGTTCCACAATCCTCTCCGGATATCCCATTTTCTTCGCTATCTTCGCCGCCTCTTTATCTCCATACGGTTCATGGATTGCCTTTCCCTTTACCCCCTTCAACTCCTCTACCCATTTCCGAATATACTCACCTTCTGCATCGAATTTCTCACTCTGCAGCAGAGGATTGAAGATTCGAAAATACGGCTGTGGATCTACACCCGTGCTAGCGCAGAATCCCCATCCCCCATTGTTACTCGCAAAATCACCATCAATAAGATGTTCCATGAAATATCTCTCGCCCATTCTCCAATCAAGCATAAGATGTTTGGCGAGAAAAGAACCGACGATCATGCGGCTACGATTGTGCATGTAGCCGCAATGATTGAGTTGTCGCATTGCGGCGTCGACGATGGGATATCCGGTTCTGCCTTCCGTCCACGCTTGGAAGTGGGCGCGGTTGTATTCCCATTCTATGTTTGTGTATTCGGGCTTGAAGGGTTTGTTCATACAGACGTAGGGCCAGTGAACCAAGACGTGTTTGTAGAAATCTCTCCATGCTACTTCGGAGATCCAGGTTTGAATTCCTTGGTACCCGGCATTTAATTTCTTGGTATTGTTGTGATCGCGCGCTGTGCGGATGGCGGTTCTAGAAGATATTGTTCCGGATGCGAAATGTACTGAGAGGGAAGAGGTAGAGTTTAGAGAGGGAAAGTTTCGATGATCCTGATATTTGTTTATTTTTTCGTCCGCAAATTTCGAGAGTCGTTCGTGAGCTGCATGTTCACCTGCTGGCCACATGGACCGGAATCGTTCCTTTTCTTCTGAGGTTAAAGATTTGTTCTTTGGTGCATCTGGAATTTCCGTTTCAAATAACTTTGCAAAGGTTTTGCGTGCACTGGAAGGATTTTTTTCCGGGGCATCAAAAAGCTCAAGAAGATCCGAATTCTCATGAACATGTGCCACCCATGATTTAAACCAAGGAGTATAAACCGCGTATTGTTTTCCTTGCCCACTCTTTAACTCTCCCGGACGAACCACACACGTATCATGTATCACATCCATACATATGCCCTTTTCCACACAAGCTCTCACCATCCTAGCTTCTCGTCTCAACTCATCAACTTCATATTCCATATTTGCATAGAAATGTGAACATCCCCATTCCCCCAATAATTCCAGAATCCTGCCTTCGACCCTCTTTCTCTTATCGATCGTCTCAACATAAAGCGGAATGTCCAATTTCGCCAAATCCTTCTTCAAAATCTCCAGAGTCCTTAAAATAAAATCCACCCGAACCGGCGCTGTCAAATGCGCCTCGAAATCCTCAGGACTAACAATATACATTGTCACAAGAGGAATCCCCAACTCTTTTGCCTTTCGACTCGCCATCGACAATGCCGTATTATCCTTCGTCCTCAAATCACACTTAAACCAATGTACCACACATTCCCCTCCTTTATTAATTCCCTTCCTTTCCTTTCCCGTGTCCGCAAGGGCAGCGTGTAAAGCCTCAATTGGTCTCTCCAATTCATCATTGTTATATGCGATGGCGCGCGGATTACACATTTCATGGGGATAATATTTCCTCAAAACAATGCCATTTTCTTCCGCTTCTTTGGCGCTGTGATGCGGTTGTCGGAGCTCAGATAAATCGTGGTCATCGTCGCTGACTTTTGCTTTCTTCTTGGAGCCATTGAGATGGGAGATGGGTTCGGGAGTAGAACTAGCTTTACGTTTTGTGGATGCTGCTGCTGCTGCTGCAGTTGCTTTTCTTGTGGACATTTTGAGGTTTTGAGAGGTAGATAAGTAGTTTTGTTGTAGTATTTGTTGTTTTGTGAGGAATCGAGGGAGGGGAAGAATATTTCGTTGCGAAATGATTAACCTCGATGGCAGTTGCTTTGAAAATATATTTCTAGCAGTAGAAACAAAAAACATTAAATTTTCCTTGCTTTTCTCAATGTCGCCGCCAATGTATATTATATCAATCCGACACAATAAAGAAAGAAAAAAATGGATTACACTTTTACGAACACGAGATTCAACGCGACCAGCGCGTACTTTTTCGATCTAAGGTCAAAGACGTCACTATGCTGTCAATCGGGAGACGAAGGCTTGGCAACAGTAAGTAGATAAGCGACTGAATATCTCTAGCTAGCGTGCGTCGATCTAAATGCAGGGGAAGGGTTCGTTTGGTATTTGATAGAGAACGTCTTTTTGTCTTATATATATATATATATACATATGTACATATATATCTATTGCGTATTTGAGAAATATTTATATCCTCATTTCTATTTAGGTATATATGATATATATATGAGGTACATGAATATCAAATTATATATCCAATACATCTCCTAATTTTACAAACACGCTTACTGTATCTATACATTCTATCGCCTCACTGCTCTTCAGCTTTTAAACGAAAAAGACTTGATGGATACATATGATTATGAAAAAGAGCACTCTTATGACCCAAATTTGAGGATGTATAGTATTGACAAGTTGAACAAATATTGAGGATAAGACACCAACTACCTAGGTCTAGTATCCTGAGGAGTGGTAGACAGAAGTTAGAGTTGAGAGAATAAGATACCTCGATAAATAGATATATAAATCATCAAGCCCGCGCCATTTAATTTTTTGATTGATCTAGAAATTTAGTTTCAAAGATCCAATTCCTATCTAGAATCTGCATTTCTGTTTTGATACTTGTAAATACTACACACAGTCATCACTACCCCTCTTCCCTTTTCCAAAATCTCCTCCTCCTCCCTAACCCCTTTCTCACACTGCCACACATATTCCCTACACAACTTGAGCTAAGCCCCCCTATCCGAAACCACGTCATCCAAAATAAGTACTAATCAAACATCATCAAACAACAAACGAAAAATCCACCACGACAACTTGTGAAGCATATATCCTCAACACGGAATCTCAGTATCTCTTCATATACACATATACCTCAATCTTGACTTTTATTCCTTAATGTCTCCGAGCCACATCTTCGTCTTCATCTTCATCACTTTTATATATCAAATTAATAAGTCTAAATAAATCTATTGTCTACTCGCTCAGTATTCATCATTCAACATCCATCAAAAGAATCTGCAACATCTCCTCAGCCTAGACGTTCGCTGGACTAGACCACCCTATAGGCCTAAAATTCGAGGATGTAGGATGAAAGATATAAGAAAAGGTAGAACAAGAAAAATTAACATTTACTTATTTACTTCCTTATTAACCCCTCCGTCTAACAATCTTCTTCTCCCATAGCATTGCAAAAAAGCCTCATATAGCTTCCAAGACAATAAATTCCCCTCGAAGCCCACCGCAAGTTCTAAACTCTTCTGTTGCTGTGCTTTCTCCTCTCTAAGGTTTCCGATACCGCACTTATGCACATAAAAACTCAAACCTGTGAATCATCGACACCCAGAAATGCACGAATCAAATTAATCAAAGTTAACACACATATATATGTAGACATGGAGAATCTCCATCTCAGACGTTCAAAACGCAGACTTTATCTCCTTTCCATTTTCGAGTAGTGTTTGTATGACAACTGACATATATTATAATTTATTGATCTTATCACTTTAGTATACCAAAGGAATTATGAGAAAGAGAAATCCATAATTATGGAATGTTATTATGTGACCTTTGATGACGGTGGTAAGAATATCTCCTTCCCCCTCCTTCCACATATTTATTTTCCAAATATCTCACCACGAAAACCAATTCCGTAGTACCTGGCTTCTTTCGAGTTCTCGTTCCTCCATTCAGTTATCTCCCTCCCCATTCAGTTATCTCCCTCCCCATTCTGTCCTCTCTCATCCTCATCACAAGCAGAAAGCACGCTAAGAGCCTTAGGTGTATTAGGTAATCAAAGCAATTGATATAGTCAACTGCATTGTACAACCCAACCCATTCTCCACATGTTTTCTCAAGTATACCATCGAACATGTCGCTGAGAATTCAACGGGGTGTCACACGGCGAAAAATAGTATTTCGAAAGAAAAGACAGCGTCGCATACGATTCTTGATATTTACTTCAGCTGCGTATTGCAGAGATTAAATATGATATAGACAGAACAGTGAAATAGATGAGTCCGTGTCAAAAGTTTGACTGTTCCTCTTGACAACAACAAGATTCAGGAATCAAAATGTTAGGCGAAAATCTCGTGCTAACGTTTCTCTGCATTAGAATCTATGGTGACCACTTCTCCATCTCTCACATGTCAGAATGTATTGAACAACGAGTGTCTATGTTTGCAGAGGCGGGTACTGCAATTAAAATTTTACGGCATGGCTAGACGGTCCACTTGCGATAGACATTCATGATATCATCCAAGAAAAGCGAGATTCAATCGTATGAGGGAAGCACCTGAACTAGCAACGGGTTCAGAATTGGTATCAGATTGTCAGATGATAATCATCATACATATTAGCAATACTTTCACCAAAATCAAATCCCTCCAAATCAATTATGATAACTTTTGAGGATAGCTTCAATCCCAGCCAGAAGACACTCGTCATTCTAATAAATTGAAAATCGCGATGAAGAAGCCTCCAAACTATATCCTCCGAATAATGTTTTCCAAAAAATGTCAGACCCGTATCTGTGCTCCAACGAGATGCTCTAACGTCACAGCTCATCAGAAGGCCAGTATAAATATCATTCTCCGGCTTGTCCTGCTAAATGGGTTAATGAAAACCATCAAAAATAGCAATCTGACTCCTCGAACAAATATATCACTTGGAAGTGTGGTCCGAGAAGTTTCGAAAAGCCGGTATGGAACGCGAAAGGTGCTACATGTTGAAAGAAATATCCGGTCCACACAATGTCATTATCACCATCACCAAAAAGGAAAAAAATAATTTTGTTGGATGTGGAATGTATCGTCGATTCGTAATCACGGATGTGAAGTGACTATTTCAGCATATGATGGCCATAAAGCTCATTCTTCCTTCACTTGATGTACGTCCTCCATTTCTTCAATCCCCATCCTTCCCAGGTATCCCAACCAGAAAAATTGCCAAATCTGTTCAAACCAATCAGTCCCGAATTCAAACAATTCTAATATCGAAATCGTATCGAATCGAGGGAAATCCTACCGAAAGAACCGAATAGTGCGAATTTATCTTTGGGATTGACCGCTCCAGACGTTCTTCAACAAACCATCACGTTGAGCCAATCTGTTCAAAGAATCATCGGACTCTCCCATAGCTCTGATGAAACCGCAGAGAGCATAAACTTGGTTCTCGCCGGTAGCGCGTCCGTTCTCGTCAACCTTTGCGATGGAGATTTGGACGGATCCGTGGTCCTTGGCCTTGATGATACGGTTGGTGGCGCTGCACTTACGTGGAACGTAACTGTATGAAGAATTAAAGATTAGAATCCATTTTCAAGACCTTCCAATGCAACAATTGTGAGCGCATATCGAAAATTGGTAAAAACGTACAGATCAACGAGTTCTCCCTTGTCGTTTTCCATTTTTGCGACTTGTTGGTTGGTGAGAAGAAGAAAGGTTTAGGGATTTCTTAGATTGGCGTTGATGTCGTCGAGGTTGAATGAAATTGGAATTCGATCGTGGGGCTTGGAAAATGAGGGTTTATGGTAAGCGAGAGATTTTTTGACTTGGTGCCATATATTCAAGGTTTTTGTGGCTGATGTGATGTGGCTCATCAATTCCAGGCTTGGGGCAGCTGACATGTGACTTGGCGCACTTTTCGAGTCAGGTTTCAAACTAGCGGCGTGAATTGCTTATTCGTATTCGTAAACAAAGATCGAGGTTCTGTAGAGTGAAGATTGTCCGCACCAGCAATTACCTATCAGTATGATATGAATTAGAGTACCAGTACGTTTCTTCGAAGGCTCACATTATATTTATGTGATAATCTTAATTAGCTGCGTTGCGCCTTCTGCTTTCAGGACACCGCGCCTGGCGCAAAGTTCCTTCACGTAATAGTATCACAATGGCCACTACAGATGTCTTCATTATTTCCTCTTCGCCGCCGCGACAATCGGTGTCTTACAATATATCTTCACCACCTTTGCCCTCTTTGGATGAAATGATTAAGCAAAAGAAAGCCCCCAACCTTCGAAGAGGTGGTGGTGCTGCCTCTATCCCCCCAGAGGCGACAGCCACTTTCACGAGCGCGTCGGCTTTATTACGTAGAGGTTCCTCTGGATCTTTGCAAGAATTTGATACCGCTCGATCATTAGCGACGACCACGAAACCTGATGAAAATGAACAAAAGAAGACCGCGAAACCTAAAGCTGCACGAAAACCCGCTGCAAAGAAGGAAGACGGGCCAATTGAGAAAGTTGCAAAGGCACCCCGCAAGACTACAAGAGATAAGGGAGAGAATAGAGCAGAGGAATTTGTAGAAGGAGTTGTGGAACAGGGAAAAGAGGTTATAAAGACAATCTCAGAAAAAATACCTCGAAAATCTAGAGCTAAGAAAGCGGACGACCTTGGAGGAGACGGAGAAGATGAGGGTATTACGAGTGCAATTGTGTCAGACGCTTCAAAGGTAGCAGTGGAGAAGAAAGTGCGCAAACCTAGAGCTAAGAAAGGTGATGATGTTACGGGGGAGGGGGTGAAGGAGAAAGCCCCGCGCAAACCTAGGGCGAAGAAAGCCGATGTTGAAGCTGGAAGTGTATCCGTGCCAAAAGAAAAAGCAGTAAGGAAGCCGCGAGCTAAGAAATCGGACGGGGACACAACTGCACAACCTAAGATAGCTAAGGGCAGAGTCACTAAAACCACCAATGCCTCAAATCCGGACAAAGTCGAAACTCCCAAAGCCGATAAAGTTAGCAAGCATTTTGCATCCAATCCTGTTGTTGAAGATATACTTGCAGATGAAGGATTCAGTTTAGCTGAGGCGGTCAAGAGAAGAAAGAATTGGACCCCACCGAAATCGAACCAAGTTCTAGTTGACTATGGTGATAGTCCAGAAGCTGGCGGCTCAGGCTGCAACCAAGGATTCACAGAATTATTGGGCAGTTTTGGTTTCAGCAGCAGTGAGGCAAATTCTATTGAGAAGAGGATATCCTCAGGCGTGTCTAGCGGAGCTGCTGCAACAAGGAAACGGAAACTAATTGAGATGGTCCACACCAATATTCCCACAACGACTGGCACAAAAGCCACAAAGGAGAAGGCTGTAAAGAAAAAGGCTAGAACGCTCACAGACCTTGCCACTTCTGCTTATGCAGCAACAGAAGATGATGGTACCATTAATGATGCTCCTGCGCCATTGCTCCAATACTTTCCGAATGCAGCCTCTGGAGAACTCGCAAATGATGGTTTCAAAATACCACCCAGACCGAGGTCAAAGAGTCCAGTAAAAGGAGTGCCGAAATCAAAAAAGGGCACTGCAGAAGAACCAATTCTTCTATCCCCAGAATCTGCACTCAAGCAAGTTGGTAACCAAGATTTTGTATTTGGAACTTCAAGTCAATTAGCAAGAGAGGATTCACCTTCGTTATTACGCGACCTGCATGATGCTATGCAAGCATCGAATGAATTAGATGATTACGATGATCCTTTTATTTCGCCGCCTACAAAGATAGCCGAAAAAGCGAAAGCTGTAATAGCTGCAAAGCGAAATCTTTGGTCTATTGCAGCCCGTGATGATCATGGGGATCTAATGAATGTCGAGACGGTAGACTTGGCACACACACCTGTTGCAAAGCCTGACAGAATCATACTTTCTCAAAAACCTTCATCATCATGGATCACTCCTGCCAAGGACGAGTGGTACGATATTGATGAAATAGAAGAGAATCGACCGCCCTCTACTCAAGTTCCAGTGAGACAAATGGGACCGATTGAGATGGCCATTAATTTGGAACTGTCGAATAGCCCTCTTCAACCTAAGAATTCTTCGAAGGATGTCTCTACATCTGCTTCACGAAAGAAACATACCAAGGCTTCCGTCATCAAAGCTACTCCTAAGAAAACTACAATCGCTAAGATGCCTGATTACGAATCTTTTACTACGCCACAACTATCCAAAGAAATTCAGAAATATAAGTTCAAACAAATCAAAAGTCGTAAAAAGATGATTGATCTATTGGTTCAATGTTTTGAGAGTCAGAACCGACCAGCCTTAGGTGTCCTGCAGGGTAACATACCGGTAACATCTCAGGGGTCATCGGAAGTCTCTAAAGCTGTAGCTAGCTCATCTACTCAGCTCGAATCTACCATTTCTTCCTCTAAAAGGGGTCGTGGACGATCCACCAAAGATACTGCTGCTTCCAAGTCGAAGGCGAAGTCAAAGATCACGGATTCAGTAGCAATTTCGGAGATAGACAGTGATGCCCCTCTCTCCGAGCTTCGTACACCCAAAAAGTCTAAGAAGGGAAAACAACTTATCGAAGATATCTCCGATTCTGATCACCCTATGACACCTTCACCGCCACGAAGGTCTCTCTCCCAAATTCGGAAAGCGTCCAAGGCTCTGGAATTATCTCCTGTTAATAACGATCAAGGTGATGAGGCTCAGCAAGCACAACTTTTCTCTCATATTTACACTGCAATTACCAGTGCGCCACCATCACAAGACCCATCAAATCCAAGCTGGCACGAGAAAATACTACTTTACGATCCTATTGTATTGGAAGATTTGGCATCATGGCTGAACACGGGAGCGTTGGGTAAAGTTGGTTGGGATGGGGAGGTAGCTCCGAAAGAGGTTAAAAAATGGTGTGAAAGTAAAAGTATCTGTTGTTTATGGAAGGAAAATCAGGGGGGTGGGGCGAGGAGTAGATATTGATTATGGATATGAAGTTGTTGTTGTGGCTTGGTCAGTTGTCCTTTGCTGTTTAATGTTTAGATACCCTGTTTTGTATACATATCTTCATCAGCTCTTGGATTTGTTGGATATGCAAGTGCACTCGTCTACTTTGATGATGGATAAAAAAACATATTTTATCATCTTATTTCATTTTTCTAAAATGCTCATGTGTCTTTTGAACATTGGTGGGTTTAGTAGTGTCGACATATCGGTACATTAAATCGGTACCAGGATACCGGTACCAATGTCTTAGAAAAGAATCAGGAAACCTTTCGGTGTTTTGGTTAAAGTCGAACTTTGCTGTCGCCAGAGGTTTATAATGTGGTCCAAATATCCCAGGGGAAGAAGCTGGGGTTTCGCAAAACCCCTTCGCCTGGAGAACCCCTGTCAAAACAGGAGCTCATTGGGAACCTCACACATCAATTGTCTCTAAAGTTCTTGCCAGTGTAACATTCTATTTCTATCTCATCCTAATTCTTTAGATTAATTGCCAAGGTGTTGCGAACTATTTTCTATGAGAGAATTCCGACTGGTGCATTTCATGCGCTCTTGGCCAAAGCAGTCTGATGTCTCGGATGAATTTGCCTCGATAGTTCATCTGATAGTTTTCATCTTTTGGTGAAATAAGATGAAGTGATGTGATCATGCAATGATTTTATTATAAGTTGGCTGCATTCTTTCGCTGAGTATTATTTCCATTTTCTCATTACGTTTCTGCCTCACTTATTGTTCTATTCTTTCTATCCATACATTCTTTTCAGCTGTGCTGTAGATCGTTTTGCTTCTAAATTCTATTCATTCAATCTTTAAATTTACATTTATTTCTTTATACATTAAATTTCTTCGAGGCCTGCCTTCAATATTTGATAAATACTAAAAATGCGTTTTTCGAACCTCGCAATCTTTTTCTCGCTCTCAGTAGCAACTCTTGCAGCACCGGTAGATACTAGTAAACGCGCCACTACAAAAGCCACAAGTGCTAGTGTTCTTACCGCGGGGGACTACAGTACCTTTCAAGTTTCTGATGGGGTAGCCGGAGATGCTCTGGCGGAAGTCAATGCCAAATTTCCTGTACGCACTCTCTCTATCACTTTCTCTTGTCCACTTCCGTCTCCAAAAATCTCCAGCTCCTAACATATCCTCAGATCGACACCTCAAACTTTGCCGGTGTCTCCGCTTCTGATCTAGCTATAATAACCAAAGCAGCTCAAATTTCCGAAGACGCTGAAGTAAGTACTGGTGGTTTCAACGATGCTATTGCTGCTGCAGGTGGTACGAGTTCTACTGCTGGTGCTCCATTGCAGATTGGAAAAATCAAGAACAAGGTCTTGAAATTACAGACAGATGTGTTGAGGATTCAGATACAGACTGCACAGGGAAATGCCGGGAGTGAGTTTCTCCCTTTTTGTCTTTTTGGGGTAGAGAATAAAATTGAGAGATGAAACTAATGAAGAACTAGGCTCGAGTGAACTTGCAACACAGCAAAAGAAGTTGGCGACAAATGTTGCGTTGGATGTTGCGCAAGCAGGGAAAACTAGCAAGAGTATTAGTTTCTCGGGGACAGATTAAGTCCAGGGTGTGTGAAGGGTAATGTTGGAAATATAAATGTGTATTAAATAAATGCGGGATAACATTTTAAGAGAAGAATAAAATGAATAATACCAAAGCACTGAATCATTCACTCTGGCTCCCAAGCATAAAAACTAGACATTCCCGAATTACTGAGACCATGCGTGGCTTTCAATTATTTTCAAAGCCTAGGCCAGTCATGATTGGAGACCTTCAGGGTGGCATCAAATACACGCGAGATTTTATTGAGATGCATCGATACCAACATTGACTTAAAATATAATTACTGAAAACACCTCGATAAGCAACCAAACCCCATGAGTCTCATATCGCAAACAGCTAAAACTCATTTTTTTCCGTCGACGTGCACCACACTATTCATATTCATAGAACATCTCATCAGCAGAACCCACAATTCCTCCAGTCTTTGCGATAGTGTGGTCTATACTTCCATCTTCGAACTTTCAATCGCCGATGGCCATCATCGCTTGCCTCTCAATCAACACCAGTCATTAGTAGGACATAATTCCTTTTCCTCTTTACTAATTTGGCAGTTTTAGATGCGGAAGGTAGACTCGAGTGCACATTTCCGGAGGAAGACACTGTTCATATCCTTATTTAACATGTATTTAAACTTTGGGTCGACTTTGAACGTGGTTCCTAGCCCCAGTCTACATGCTTTTATTAGCTACTCAGAATGGGGTCTCATGGAGGACCAGTGTTCACAAATCGTGATAAGCCCCAGCCCTGCAAATTTGCTCCAGGTACCCCTAGGAATTTTTCTGGCAGAACTGATTGTTCCAAGGCTGATGTTCTGAATGGAGCTGGTTTTCTGTAGATACATGACTGACAAATTTCATCGCGACAAAGTGATTTTTGAATGCAAAGGTGTTGCAACTCCAGCCATACTGTTCAATGTGTCTGATTTCATGGTAAAACTGCTGGCTCACTAGCCAGAGACGGGTGACTGGACGTTGCTGTTGGTAGAAGATGTCACCTCTAGTCCGTTGTTTATAGCGTATGTGATTTTGCTGTCGTCAGCAGTGTTGATGGGGTTGAGACTATAGAAGTCTTAGTGAATCATGACTTTCCTTGGTCAACCTATATGAACCCATTCTTGAGCTTACTTGAGGTGCAGAAAAAGCGGGACCTGAATGGAAAGAAAAGGTAAATATCGATTATCAGCCGTCCACTCAAATTAAGAACCATCCAACAGTCGACTACCATCCATACACTTTGATAGATTGACGCGAAGTCGCGTTCAGGAGGGAGATAGGCCCAGACGAGACCGATGACAGTCCTGGGGTATGGAAGCTGGAACATCATGATATGTGCAATCTCTATATTCAAAGCATAGAAAGAATTTGACAGGCACAGCACGGACCATATTAACCTCTCACATCACTTGTGAGGTTCTTGGGAGATGGGATGTCTATATTCACAACAATGGTATCAAGATACCTCTTGCACATGCTGCCATGGTAAAATTAGAGACTGCGGCCAAGAAAAGTGTCATCAAGTCGAAGGTTTACAGGGTGCGTATGCTTCCACCTTTCCATGCTCTTAAGCAGTTTGAACTGGCATGCCGAACGTGAGGTCTTAATTTGTGGAAACCATTCAACATTCGAAATGAGTTTATTGATATCCGCGTGTTTCAGTGGCGACACTTCGCGGTGATGCTTTTTGAATTATTCAACAACTCTGACCAAAGAACCATCCTTATGATATGTTTCAGTGTCTCTATACATGAATATCCTGACTTAAATCCAGGTCCTCAATGGTGGCCTCGGATACGGTCTATGCACTCGCGCAGCAATGGTTTTTGATTATTACCTTGATCAACGTGAGATGGTTGTAGTTGGGGCTATCTGGGCTGGGATGGTTATGTTGTTTACATTGATTGATGACTTGGTTTCAAAAACAGGATATGGGTACATGAAAATATTTTCAACCGCGCATTCTGTCATGGATAGGTTGGTCCAATAAATTAAACTGTAACTTCTGAATTTCACATCATACCATGTAACCTGCACTTGAGATATTTATCACGATGCGTTGTGTTTACTGTGTGTAGCATGGTAGTCTAGCATGCATGCGCCCAAGAACTTCAGGTTTGTGCACAATGCTAGTTTATTCCATTTGTGGGTACACTATGAGCCACAATTCATAGTAAAATAAATTAATTATCAAAAAGTAATATACTGACTATCATGTCTTATAATATTGTAGCATATTGAAATCATAATCCCAAGACAGCAAAGAGTAGCACAGAAGAAAGCAACTTGCAGCACATCTAATCAGCAGTTCCACTCTTACCGCTTGCATTTCTGCTCGCCTTCTCCTTCTCCACAAACTTCAATGGTCTATATACTGGATCCCACATTTGTTCTCTGATCCACTCTTCTAAATCTTGATCTTCAGTTGGAATGCCCTTCTCCTGTGCCAGACCTTCTTCTACCGAAGCTTTGATGACTTCTTTGGCAATATGTACGCTGATTTCGCGAACATCGGCAACATCAGGTAGCAATCCCTTATCTGGATTCTTTAATGCCGGACTTTGAGCAGCTAGTGCTTTGACGGCTGAGACGAGCATTTTGTCGCTCAATAATTTTGTGCGAGAGAGAACGCATCCAAGACCGATACCGGGGAAACAGGTCGAGTTGTTACATTCTGCGACTTCGTATTCATGGTCTTCATATTTGACGGGTGGGAAAGGTGAGCCGGTGGCTATTAAAGCTTTGCCTTTGGTCCATTCGTTGATGTCTTTCGGATCGGCTTCGTGGAGACGGGTAGGGTTGCTGAGGGGAAAGACGATAGGCCGGTCGACGTGGGAAGCCATTTCTTGGATGATTTCCTTGGTGAAGGATTTGGGCTTTGTGGAGGTACCAATCAAGACGTGTGGTTTGACTTCCTTGATGACTTGGAGAAGATCTCCGTGGTCTTTGTCTTCCCAATCGGAATCTTCACGCGCGTATGGAATTTGTGCGTGGGTAAGTTTGTCACCGTGGGATTTTAGAAGGAGCCCGGGCTTATCCACACAGTAAATTTGTTTGGCGGCTTCTTCCTTGGACTTTCCACTATCTGCTGCAATGGCATCTCGAATCTGATCTGCAATTCCTGTTCCAGCTGTCCCCGAACCAAAAATCACAATTCGTGTGTCTTCGATCTTGACTTTGCTCACGTGAAGACCGGCCATCATTGCTGCTAAGGTGACACATCCAGTTCCTTGGACATCGTCATTGAAGCAGGCCATTTCGGGACGATATCGGTCAAGAATTCTTCGGGCTATAAATTTGTTAATGTCTTATGCTTCAGTAAGGAGTATCGTTCTTACCATTTGGAAGTCCGAAATCTTCGAAATGAATATATGCATTAGGATAAAGTTTTCTGGCATTTTGAACAAATTTGTCGACGAAATCGTCATACTCCTTTCCTCTTACTCTAGGTTTCTTCAAACCAAGGTATAGATCATCGTTGAGAAGCTTCTCGTTATCGGTTCCACAATCCAAGACAACTGGGAGTGTACGATTTGGATGGATACCAGCACAGAGTGTGGTGAGTACTAGTTTTGCAACGGAGATCAAGACACCACCGACTCCTTGATCTCCGATTCCGAGGATTTCTTCTCCATCTATGGAGTGTTAGTATCATTTTAACTGATTTACTTGTAGCCGACGTACCGGTAACAACGACATAGTCAATATCTTCTGGTCCACCCCACTGAGCTAAATCGTCATGAATTCGATCGGTATCATCAATATTCAGGAAACAACCATCAGGTCTTCTGAATATTCTAGAATAGTTCTCAATTGCCTCGCCTTCGGTTGGTGTATAGATAATGGAGAACATTTCCTTCATATGATCTTGGATCAACTGGTTTGAAGTTAGAACAGGTCCTCATAGTCATGCCTTTCACACATGATCGACCAAAACGCTCGAGACATACATCCTCCGAAGAGAGCAATCAGGTGTGAGACTGGGGTTGTTCGAGAAAGACGAATAACTTACTCTGTAATATAGAACCTCATTCTGATCAGCCAACGAAGTCATGAAAGTATTCTTCGCCAAATCATCTGATCTCGAACTATACTGATCATAAGCCCTCTTGACTTGCTGATCCAAAGTCGAGACATTTGACGGCAATAATCCCGTCAACTTAAACTTTCTACGCTCATCTGCTGGGAAGGCTGCGCCTTTGTTGAAGTAAGGTGTGTTTAGAAGTGCAGTGCCTGTTAAAGCACATTCCAGAGGACCGCTGGTACTGAGAGGGAGATTACCGAATTTGGGATGTTTTTCATTCGGCTTGGTACGCTTGTGAACAGAGGAGATGTTTCTCTGGAGGGAAGGGTTATCGGAAGACATAATTGGTTGCTGTTTTGAAGTTAATGGAGTGATTCGAAGGTAGTTGGTATGTGGGGTTGATGTAAGATTATTGTATTTGAGAGGATTCAGATTCCGTTTGAAGGTTTGAGCCATGTAATTAATATAAAGGATAAGAAAGTGACTGAAGAACGGAAAATATATTAAGCTTCATTAAATTCACTGGGCTATATGCATTATATGTACAAGAGAAGTAGGTAGGTCTGTGACCTCAAAATATTAGATTTCCATGATATGATGATGTATGTTTCGATGTTTGCATTGTAGACAGAAGTTCTAATCTACGGGATGACGTTACTTGGCACAAGTTGGAACATTTGGAGTTGTGGATAAGGGAAGAAGTACCGAAGTAGTGGAAAGCTTGATTTCAAATGGACTTGTTAGATAATATGGATAATTAGTATGGAGATTGTTAAACGTACGTCCAATATAATGTGAGTTGTGGTTGATATTTTTGGATTTTCTGATTAGCTCTCGGATTCACCTCGTAGCTATTTGTTCCAGAACCCGGATAATGTTTTTCGATTGTGCTTTGATGATTGGGGGATGATACGGTATGTAAGGTAAAGAGACAATACTGTGCATCATTTACGAAGATTAGTTTTGTATGTTATCACCTTGACTATTCCCATCATTCTATAACAATCGATGTCATTTACTCCTGTGTTTAGTCTTTACCATCAACAATCCCCCTCAGTCCTTGTATCAAAATAGATGAGAGTTCTTATCGCATTAGCTTCAATCACTTTGCAATCCCGCCGCCCAACTTTACCTGATGGAGCATAAGCTATAATGAATCAGATCCACCCAATGATTTACCTTGTGTCTCGACAGGGCTCAATGTGATCCAATCGCTGTGCACGGTTATACAGGATTATACATGTTTTACATCTATCCATAGGATAGGATGATAGTTAGAAAGTTTGATTACTAGGTATGTATCTGAAGCTATCCCCAAATCTTCGTTATATAACGACTATCTTAGAATAGGACTTCTCGGTAAACGTTCCAGGGGCTCAACGGAACAGATGTTGTACAAACCATACTGGAAGTACCCAGATAACAAGCTCAAGAGCAACGTGAAAATTAAGCATAGTGGCCTCACTTTAACGGAATTGTAATCTCATACCGTCAAGTTAGAAACTACATGAACGATCTTGATAACCCAAAAGGGAAAATTGCGTCTAATGGGTCCCCAAACAGCATCGGCACAGTAGTAAGGAGGAAAGAAAGCACAGTCACTACGCGCACGGGAAGTAGCTTGTCTATGATGATTCCAGTAGGTAGGCAATGGCAAACAATAATATTATTTGGTAGTAAGATGTAGGTACGCAAGGAGCCACACTCCTGTAGGGCTCTCATAAAGAGTAGGAGTATGGACTATGAAGGTCCTTTAATTAGTCTTGCAATATATCCTCTTGTGAAGGTATAATCCCGAAAGATCATACCTTATTTCAACCTCCATTCAATCTCGACACAAGACGCGAAGATATTGAAAGGCTCTTCAGAGAAGAGTCTCATATATGAGTGCCAATGAAGGCTGAGTGATTGATCAAGGTATTGCTACTGTTGATGGCATGTTGAGCCGGATGAGAGAACGCTCTCTTTCACTTACTACACCTCAATCCTACGCAAGACTTACCCTGGGCCGTAATCAGAAGATTCAGTCCTTCGTGGCATGCCATCGAGTAGATATAAGACTTTGGTGTTACTCGTTGTCATTGAGATGAAATACCTTCATGTTGAAGGCTACGAGTAGGAGTAGATGTTTGGAAGTCGAAATGGAAAAAAGTAGAATTTATTTTTGCGTGCGAAAAGGTCCAAGCTCCAAGCATTCACGTGACTATGGCACCAATATCGAATTGGGAAAGATCATTTGCCGAAACACGAAATCTATCAACGCAGCCCAGCCGCCAGCTTCATCTTTTTGCAACTTCTTGTAATCACCTATCTATCTATCTACTTGTTAATACTAAGACTTGCATTTCTTCATTGTTTCTCTTTTCAAGGCCATTTGTGATTTCAGTACCTCTCTAATTCAGTCAATACAATGGTTGGGAAAAAGAAGCGCGGTCATCCCGATATCGAGGAGTTACTGGCTCGCCCTTGGTGTTATTATTGTAAGTATCCCTATCGCCACCCATTCCCACCATCGCACAATCGCCATTCTAACCATTCTCCCATCACAGGTGAACGCGATTTCGATGATTTGAAGATTCTCATCTCTCATCAAAAAGCCAAGCATTTCAAATGCGAACGATGTGGTCGACGATTGAACACTGCTGGAGGTATGTCATCTATGGTCTGGACATATACCATTCGATCAAAGCTAACCGGCAATTTGCAGGACTCTCGGTTCACATGAATCAAGTGCACAAGGAAACTCTGGCAAGTGTCGACAACTCTCTCCCGAATAGACAGGGTCTCGAGGTCGAAATCTTTGGTATGGAAGGTATCCCTGAGGATGTGGTTCAAGCACATAATCAGCGCATAATTGCAGGTTTCTATCAAGCGGAGCAAGATCGTCGTGCTGCAACAGGAAACCCTGCTCCAGGAACTGCCAATGCTGGTGGGGGTCAATCAAAAAAACCAAAGGTGGAATCACCAGCAGATTTAAAGAAAAGGTTAGCAGAGCACAAAGCGCGGAAAGCTGAACAAGCAGCAAATGGCGGTAGTGGTGGAACCACACCATTAGATACTGGCATTTCTAGTGCCGCAAGTCCTTTGGCAACCACGCAAAGTCCCGGTGCATTCGTAAGTTTTCTGATGTCCTTTCAACGAATTCCAACACTGACTTCCATGAATAGAACACCTCTCCTTTCCCTACTCCCCAAAGTTCTTATGGTGCTACACAAGGTGCGGGTTATGGATCATTTTCTCAAGAACCGTACAGTCAACCTGCGGCAGCTTACCAACAGCCATATAACCAGCAGCCGCCTTTCTCCGGACCTCCTGGTCCATCTTATCAACCCCAATACTCCCCTCCGCAATATCCACCTACCGCGTATCAACCACCACCGTATGGCGCCGGCTCCCCCCCTCCAGGATCATTTAACGGATATCAACCACCACCATCCCACACTCCACCTACACATGGTGGCCTTCCTAATCGACCCCCAAGTCTACCACCAGCGCCTGGTCTTCCCCAAAGACCTTCATTTGGTGCACCGCCAATTCCGCCATATCAGATGCAACAAATGCATCAAAAGGGCGGTTGGAATGGTAATGGATGGAATGGACAAGATCAAAATTCAGCTACGTCACCAGCTTATCCTCATCCTCCAGGTCTTGGGGAACATTCGACTAACGCATCTACTGTTGATGACCTTGTTTCAGGCGCGGCCAGAGATGCCGATGATGACATTGACAAAATAATCAGAATGGCAGAGGCAGGTATTAAGCCTCCGAATAGGAATTCTGTCGATCCATCAAAAACCGAAACCCCAGAAGCCGTTGCTGCCCCTGAAAGTGTCGCTCAATCAGAGCGACAACCAGAAGCAAAGACCGAGGTCGCCGAGAAGAAATCCAAGAAAGATAAGCCAATGAAAATGATATACTCAGATAATGAAGTGAGTCCGGAGGAGAAAATGGCCAAGATGCCCAGGTACGCATTTGTCCCAGATGGAAAGACTGAAACATCCCTTGAGGAATCTGTTGCTGCTGTTACTGTCAACAATTGATTATTGGAATGATTTCTCGAGATTATATCACAGAACTCGTCTCGGATCACTTTCAAAGCACGCATTTGAAATGTTTGACAGAAACCTTGGTATTTCGGATATTTCGATCTAGCACGTTTACATTCAACAAAATTACGGGGAGGAATCGCGCTGAAAACAGCTAAGTCTTTCGGGAATATGTTTGACTTGTTATTTCCTCATGAAAAAGTCGCCTTCTGATTTTAGTGTCTACATTTGGGGTTTAGGGAGCGTTCATGCATGATACTGGTAAGTTTCATTGATGGAGGGGGGTTTAGCATTACACTTTAGAAAAGTAAAATTACGGACGAAATACTCTTTGTGAAGGTCAAAAAGGGAAAGAAAGAGGAGGCTTGCTTGTAAGTACTTCAAGGTTGGCGATCTCTACATCACACACTTTCCATAATTCCGAACAAACTCTTTAGTATTCATTGCCGCTTCGTATATTTCGTGATTAATGATACTTTTTTTTTTTTTTTTTTGCAAATGATTGGAATATTAGCCGTCGTAACTTCGCCATAGTTGGCGAAGGTCATCTTGAGCTGAAGGGTTCACATATAACCTAAGAAGTATACAATTTAGACTATTCAACCTTCTACATGTGTAGCCTTCGTAGATTACATGCAAGGTCTTACCCGCGATTTCTCCCACTGTTGCAACTATACGTGATTTGTTCTATTACTCTATTCAGGCTAAATGGAAAAATGGCATGTTCAACCCCGCAAAATCTTTATGCCGATCTCTACACCACTCTATTCAAAAGGACCTACACCATTATATTCACGGATAAGTTTAGTAGTTGCTTAGCATGGCTACAAGAAGACACTACGCTGCCAGGCACAACAAAAAAGCTTACAAGGGATTTGCATTTATCCCATGCTTGACCTTAGATGATTGGTCCGATCAGCACGAGCTTCTCTACCCATAATCTGCATATGCAAAGGTTTTATCCTCTGATCCGCTTCTTACCGTAAGTTGCAAAAAGTTTACTTTAGGCGACATAGCTGCTGTATGGGGCCCCGGATTTTCTTATGGAGAATGCTGCTACAGTATTTAAGTACCGCTTGATTCCTGATTCCAATGCTCTAACTTCGCACAATTCTTTTTGGCTTGATCTCTTGTATTTGCTTGCATGTCTTTCTTGGAGAACTCCATGCGGTGACCAACAATTCAATCATTGGCATTCAAAATGACGTCTTCCAGTCTCTGTAGACTGCCTCTTTTTCTTACTTCGTTGACATTTCTTTTGCCGTTGATTGCTGCATTAGGCCAAGATCCAACAATCACAACGACAAAACCGACAAATGGCACATCTTCTCACTTGCAGATAGCGGGTAAAGGACTCAATGCGCAAATATTAGTAAGTAAAGAGGAATGGTGGGGTGTATTGAGGGTAGCAGAGGATTTGGCTGGAGACTTAGGAAAGGTTGTGGGAGAGAATTTGACGTTAGCTTATTGGAATGGAAATGCTGGATCAAACGTTTCTACAGGAAGTCCCGGTTCTGATGGTGGTGGTCCAGGTGGTGATGGAAATGGTCACCCATCACCTCAATTAAACCAAGGGGATAATGGTAATGGGGAGGGAGGAGTAGTTGGTGATATCGCCAATCCAGGTGGTGATGCGGGACATAACGCAACGGTTGGCAGTAACAGCAGTGGTGCAATCGAGGTACTTTATACTTATAGAGCGCCTACTAATAATGTTAATGTAAGTTCTCTTTCTCTGTTAATGGCTCTCTAGATTCGGAGATAGGCAAGCATCATACCATGTCATAACCAATTAGTTCACAGACACTAATTTTACACGAACATAGTATACTCTTGGTCCAGAACAAAACTTCACTGGTCCTACTCTCCACCAATCTGACCCTTCATCTACTGTCCTCATTGTAGGGACTCTCACACAATCGCCACTGATCACTCAACTTGTCTCATCCGGTCTTCTGGACCCCAATCCCATCAAGGGAAAATGGGAAGCCTTTATGTCCGTCATAATTCAAAATCCTCTCCCTGGCATCCAGGAAGCAATGGTAATCGTGGGGAGCGATCTCAGAGGTACCATATACGGACTCTATGATATTAGTGAACAAGCAGGTGTTAGTCCTTGGTGGTGGTGGGCGGATGTTCCAGTCAGGAGTCAAGACGGTGTTTGGGCATTGGATCCAAATTCGACACAGCATCACGGGCCGGGACAAGGGCCACAAGGAGGATCGGGACAAATGGGTCCGCCACCTGGAGCTCCCAGTGGAGGGATGCAGATTTTAAAGATACAGGATACACCGAGTGTGAGGTACAGGGGATTCTTTTTGAATGATGAACAGCCTGCATTGACGAATTGGATCAAGTAAGTTCTAGCACTAAGACCAGAAAGACATGACTGCTAATAATCACAGTGCGAATTATCCACAAGGAAAATATGGTCCTGGATTTAATCATTACTTTCACTCTCAGGTTTTTGAACTCCTACTAAGATTGAGAGCGAATTACTTCTGGCCCGCTCAATGGAATAGTATGTTCAATGTAGACGATTATGCTAATCAACCATTGGCGGATGCTTATGGAATTGTAATGGGCACAAGTCACACAGAACCAATGGCGCGTGCAACAAAAGAATGGTCTACTTTTGGCAAAGAATATGGCGGAAATGGACAATGGGAATACGACACCAACAATGCATCTGTCGCGCCTTTCTTCAAATACGGCGCTGAACGTGCTGCTCCCTATGTTGCGAATACCCTTTTCACGATGTCAATGCGGGGATCCGGCGATACTGCTTTATCTTTGACTCAAGAACAGGCTATCAAAGTTCTAGGAGATGTATTGACAAAACAAAGGCAGATCTTTGGTGAAGTTTTTGATGAGTGGAATGTAACTGAGATTCCGCAAATGTGGTGTTTGTATAGTGAAGTCCAGGGATATTATGAGGCGGGAATGACAGTTCCGGATGATATTACTTTATTATGGGCGGATGATAATTTTGGGAATGTAAGAAGGTTGCCGTTGGCTAATGAGACCAGTAGGAGTGGTGGCTCTGGTTAGTAGATTATTGATTTGTTTTCGGGATAGAGATCAACTTGCTGACTTTTTATGCAATAGGTGTCTACTATCATGTGGACTATGTTGGGTCTCCTCGAGACTATAAGTGGATCAATACCATTCAGCTTGAAAAGACTGTTGAGCAGGTTAGTCATGCTCTAACTCCCTATATCATGGTCATAGAAGCCTAACTAGATATACCAACAGATGCAACTTGCATCCGCTCGTCAAGCAAATCGCATCTGGATGCTCAATGTGGGTGATTTAAAACCCCTCGAGATCCCCATAAACCACTTCATGGATCTTGCCTACAACACACCTCAATGGGGTTACGATTCTGTCCCCACATGGCTCAAATTATGGGCAACCAGAGAATTTGGTCCTGAGTTCGCCTCAAATATTTCAAGCATCGTGGATACATATGGTATGCTGGCTGCAAGACGAAAATACGAAAATATCGATTCAACAGTTTATTCTGTAATCAATTACAACGAAGCTGACGCGATTCTCGCACAGTGGGATGAATTAGCCCAAGAAGCTCAAGCTGTTTATGATAAATTAGGAGATGATTGGAAACCAGCTTATTATGAGATGATTTTACAGCCAGTACTAGGAGGACAGGTTGTCAATCAGATACATATTGGTGCGGGTAAAAATGCGCATTATACGCAGCAGAAGAGGAACGCTGCAAATGAGGTTTTCCAAGAGGTTTTGGAAGCTTTCAAAATGGACCACAATTTGACGCAGAGATATCATAATTTACTTGATGGAAAGTGGAATCACTTTCTTGACCGTAAGTATACACTCTTTTCTTTCAATGCCATCATGATAGCACACTTACACTCACATAGAAACCCATCTCGGGTACGATTATTGGCAACAGCCAATGCGCAATGCTCTTCCTCCAATGTCCTATGTACAGGCTCTCGAAACTTCTCTTGCAGGGAATATCGGCGTCGGAATTGAAGGATCAAATGCCACAGTATCCGGAGACGACAATTATCACACGCTATCCTCGGAGGTATTGACTTTACCTCCCATGGATCCATACGGACCACAAACTCGCTACGTCGATATCTTTGCTCGTGGACTCCTCGGTTGTAGCTGGACCATCAATGCTTCTCAACCATATGTTCATCTATCCCAAAGTTCCGGCACAATCGGCGGCTCCAACGGAACCGACACCCGAATCTACGTCTCCATCGACTGGACATCCGCACCCCCAGCCCCCAACAGCACCATCGTCACACTCCTCATAACCTCCTCCTGCGAATCCGGACAATGGGGAAACTACGGTCCCCCATCCGTCCTCCTCCCCGTAAACAACACTGCCACCCCCTCAAACTTCACCAGCGGCTTCGTCGAATCCGACCGCCACATCGCCATCGAAGCAGACCATACCTCCTCTTCCACCTCCGTAAACGGCATCTCCTACATCACCCTTCCCGGTCTGGGTCGCACCTCCTGCGGCGTAACTCTCTCTCCCGTCCTGGCCCCCACGCAAAATACCACCAATGGCCCCGTTCTCCTCTACAATCTCTACACCTTCACACCTGTCCCACTCGCCAACATCACACTCTATGTTTCCCCATCCCTAAATCAAAATGGCAGAGAAAGAACACTCAAATACGCAATTGCAATTGATGAAGAAACGCCTCAGATAATCCAATTCGTGCCTTCGAGTGTGTCGACGGCGATTTTCCCTGTAGGTTGGGCGGGAGCGGTGGTTGATGGCGTCTGGGGACAGAGTAGTGGAAATACTACGACGACGAGCCATACTGCTTTGAAGGTTGCTGGGGCCCATACGCTTAAGATATGGGCGATTGAACCGGGTGTTGTTTTTCAAAAGGGTGAGTGATTTCCTTTTCGTTCTACTTTGTCTTTTCCCGTTTCCCTACCGGGTAGAGATTTCTCAGAACTTGAAACTTACTAATTTACTTTTCCTTTTCATAGTGATCATCAACATGGGAGGCGTAAGACAAAGTTTTCTTGGACCGCCCGAAAGTTTTAGAGTCGGAGGTACCGAAGCCGTTGGGAAAGCCAAGACTAACTTTGCGGGGGTGGATGTTCGGAAGTGGGCTAAGGGTGTTGTTTGAAGGATGGAGGGCTACAAAGATGATACTACTTGATACTTTTGGAGCTCGGATTGTTATATGCTATTATCGATTCCAATAAATGATGAACCAAAATTCATAAAAGAATTCTTGTTCGAATACTTTAACAACCCAACTCATGTTTTACGTGCGCATACAAAGCGATGATAAATAAAAGCTATTGATTTCGAGATATCCTGCTTACATTAGAATGATAAAACCATCTGATAAATCTGAGCTTAGCAATTGCATTTAGTTTTAGTAGTTGATCATTATTCAATATCCTTATATACAAAACTAGTAAACTCTATTCCATACAATCATATCCCGTAAATTATGGTATCGTATGCTATGTATGTCTGTCGTCTAGCCCATTCCCCGTCTTCTCTAACCCAAAGGGAACCACCATAGCTTTTGAATTGACCTTACCCCCTCATTCTCCCTCCATCACTTCTGCTTCCTTCTTCTTATTAACCCCCCCAGGATCTTCTTCTCCTTAGGCGCAGCATAATTCTCCTCCTCCACATTATGTTTCTCAACAATTGTTAAGAAAACCTGATCTAATGTCGTTGGACTAACTGAATAATATTCCAATCCGAGTCCTTCCCTCTGGTCTTCTAATTTCATTATTAATGATCCTATTCCTGAGTCTCTCAACTTTGGCTCGTCAATGCTAGTTCCAGTACTGTTGATCTCGTCTTCGTCTAATTCGACATCCATTTTCATGTCAGATTGCTTTGAAGAATAACTGGATACTGGAACCGAGAATCGCATTTGACCATGGAAAGTTTTATCTTCGATGACTGCATTCTGGAAGTTATCATGGATCCAAGCTTTCAAAGTCGAAATCTCATCATCGGTGGTATGTGGTGCACTTTTAAGAACCAAATGAACATAATAAGAACCACCAAATTTACTTCTCAACCGATCTGAAGTACCCATCGCCAACATTCTTTTAGCCATAATACCTGCACGATCAGCCAACGCATCAGCTTCTTCCATACTATGAGTCGTGAGTAAGAGTGAACGGCCTGGAACGACCGAGGCAAGTGTTTTCCACATAACTCTCTTTGCAGCCGCATCCATACCGGAGGATGGTTCGTCGAGGAGCAATACTGTTGGATTACCAATCAAAGCGATTCCGAGTGATAACTTCCGTTTGTTTCCACCAGAAAGTTTGGCTGCCATACGAGAGGCAAATGCTTGCAGACCAACAGCGCTCAAGACAGCTTGAACATTATGTTCGACGTCTGGAACGCCTCTTACGCGCGCATAAAAGGCAAGATGCTCTAAAACGGTCATTTGGTCCATAGCATCGAATTGAGGACAAACTCCCAGATGAGCTCTTGCATTAGCACGATGTGTATTGATTTCAATGTTCTCCACAAAAACATTCCCTCCATTTTTGCTTGGTTGAATATCACCACGGATCAATGATATAGTGGTGGACTTCCCTGCACCGTTTGGCCCGAGAAGTGCAAATACTTCGCCACGCTTGATTCCGAATGTTATATTCTCAACTGCTGTTACAGACCCGAAACTCTTAGTTAAGTGAAGAATTCGAAGACCGTCGTTTGATGAATTGACTCGGACGAGTTCTTCAGCAATCTCTTCGTCCGCAGGAATCTCATTGTCGGTCACTGCATTAGATGACTTGCGTTGCCTTCGGAACCAAGCAACTATAGAACCACTGTCATACCAGATCAGAATTGCGAAGAGTGCAATTATCTGGAGGATCAAATATAAAATTGGTCCACCATATTGCAAGATTCCTCCAGGGTAAGGCGCCAGTTCTTCGCCAGAGCAAGTGGTAGAAAACAGATTCAATGCGATGAACATCGCTCGAATAAGACTCCCCATTGGTGTGACAGCACTGATAACGAAATGAACAACGAGAAGCGTTGAATCTATCTTGTCAATTGGAGCATAGGTCAAAGTACACATATAACCAACTAGATAGATCAGGAACATGACCGCTTGCCCAGCAGCTGCGAATGCAAATGCTGAAAGTTGCGTGCTGGCAAAAAGTGACACCACATATGATAATAGGATCGATGCCAAACCGAACAAAACAAATATGATAAATAAATAGCCGACATGATACCAAACTGAAGATGCAGCTGCAAAGATTATGACACTCAAAGCACTCGAGATGAGAACGAGTATGAGATCAAAAGCTACGTATGAAAGCCATAATGGTAATGACCGAACACCGTTGGAATACTGAAGACTTCGAATATTCCGGGTTCTTTCGACAGTAGGATACAATGAGAAAAATCCTGGATAGGCCGACATGGCAAGACCGAAATAGACGACGAGTTGTAATGATTTACCGGTTGAGGGTGCCCATGGAATATCAAATTCGGAATATTGAGTGGCAATAGATATGTTGGTCAGCATGATGTCCATAACATTTTGACCCCATACAGCATTAAATATCTGACCGTTTCCTTTATACGCAAGTGTGGTTTGCGAACCACCGTTATCAAGGAAGAATCCTGACGGGGTGACATTGGCAAAATTTTGATCAATGTAGCTGTTGAATTGGGGCAATGTGTCGACTAGATGAGTATGGTTTTGAATTTCAGCTTGCGTAGGAAACAATCCAAACAATAAAGGCTCAAACAAAGAGGTAAGTACTTCTGTCGAGAATCTTGAGGACGGTCCAATAACAAGATCATACTTCTCAACACTGAAGAGATTTTCCGAATCGGAAATAGAAACTCTGTCGGTTGGAGTACAACCGGCACCATTATACCCTTTCAGGAAAAGAGTTACGAGACCAGCTGCAATGATTGGTACAAGCAGAGCTGCAACGTAAGGCAGGTAATTTCGTCGAAGAACAGTCAGTCTTTTTCTGAATAGAACCCAGGCTTGTCGAAAGAAACCAATATTTTGACCCGTATATAGTTCTAACGCTTGACGCTCGTGCGTACCAACCATTGTGAGTTTTGTGACAGTATCCTTTTCCTTTCCAGATTGCTCATTGTCAGACGATAAGTTTTGGATGATAAGGCTTTCATCACTTTCAGCACGAATCTCGTCGGCTAGTTGTAAAAATACATCTTCAATCGTGGGTCCGGATAACTGATATTCTGTGATATTGTCTTCCTCGAGGCGCTTAATAATCTGAGCGGCTTGCTTGGAGGTTGGTGCTACAAAAGTCGTTTGGCCAAATGACACGTGCTGCTTTATGCCCTCAATCTGAGGAGGCTCTTTATGTTCGTGACCAGTAGGAAGATTGATGCGATAACCACCACCTAATTTCTCCTTCAATTCCACAGAAGAACCTTCCGCTCGAAGTGTACCTTTTGACAATATTGCGATCCGATCCGCGAGAAGGTCTGCCTCGTCAAGGAAATGTGTCGTCAAAATAATAGTTCGTGAACCCCTTTCAGCCAGAAGAATATCCCAAATCTTTCTTCTACTTAAAGGATCCAGCCCACTACTTACTTCATCCACACAACATACCGAACTTCCACCAGTAAACATCATTCCCAATTGAAGTTTCCGTTTTTGACCACCAGATAAAGTTTTAGATTTTGCGCCAGTTTTTCGGTCCAAGTCAATCGCTTTAATCAACTCTTTGAGAGCTGCTTTGCTGTCTCGCGGTCCTGTAGATTTGAGGCTATTGAAGATACGGATATGCTCCTCTACTGTAAGTTCATTCCATAGCACATTCTTCTGGGGAGCAATGCCCAATCCTCCTGTTCCATCAACTGTGATACTTCCACTGGTAACGGTATTCAATCCTGCAATCGCATCCAAGGTAGTACTCTTCCCAGATCCGTTAGCACCCAAAAGGACAAGAATTTGACCTTTACTAGCGGTCAAACTCAAATCGTTGACAGCGACGACAGTAGCTGTAGGAATCTTGGTAAACCCAGCCGTCTTCATTCGAAACCAATTAGGTCGGTAATGTTTTGTGAAGCTCTCCAATCGGACGGTTTCCAATGTATTGGACCCAAGTGACTGTGCATGCTTTTCCGAGCCTTGGCCAACAACTGAGCGACCCTTGGAAGTTGTTCCGAACAGGTAACGTTCGACTAAAGCCCCGAGGATTGGATAAACAAATATTTGAATGATCAAGAATACCCATAGGGCAATTCCTGGCAGTGACCATGGGTTGTTTGGTGCGGCTTGTACAAGATTGGCGCCAACATTTTGCTTTTCAAATCGAGCCATGAAAATAAGGAAAAATACATAATTACATGGAGCAAAAAGTAAACTCAAAATTGCCACAGTTCCAGAATTTGTCTTGTCTATGACTTGAGTAACGACACCAAGTAAGAGTGTGACGATTGCGAGAGTGATTCCACTGAGCTGGGCTTTCTTGAAAAAAGCAGCACCGAGGATGGAGAATGATGTTAAGGATAAGCCGGCCAGAACATGAAATATGATAACAATAGCCATGGAGGTTTGGGCAAAGACCCCTACTCCTAGAACCACGCCCATGATGATCCATCCTGGTATGTAAATGATATCAAAGGCCAGATGATATGAGAGTATCCTAGCCACTTGAGGTTCCCATCTTCGTAGGTTCGGCATCATAGCTTCAAGAAGTTGTGACATTCCAAGTTCCCGCTCAGAAGCAATGAATCCAGTCAAATGATATGTAACGCCAACCATACCGATCAAGAAAGCAACTCCAAGAATATTGATAATAGCAGTTTGGTAATTCGTCCGAATTGCAGTCTCTCGTTGCTTCTGAGTCTGGCTAGTATATGGATATTCTTTAATGGTAGTGGGCAACGCGTTCTGATCGATTGTTGTATTTCTCGAAGCAATTGCAAAATCAACGGCACGCTGCAGTGGCAAAAGGAAGAGTTCGGCATCGTTTGTATCTGTTGTAACATCAATCTTTGTACCGAATGCGCCGTCTGCTCGCATGGTATAGTTCCATATTCCTCCTGTTCCTTCCGAGGGCGACGAATTGAAGACAATGGCACCATAACAAGATGTTGCTCCCCTTAGACTACTTTTGCAGATATCCAATAGTTCAGCTTCAGTCGTCAAACGTTGCACCTTTGCCCCAGCAACTTCAGCCTGCGAAGTTAAATCAGCAATAACATCATCAATATCTCCTCCTATTAAACCATTGTTAACAAATGCCAAAGTATCTCGTCCACCTGTCGCGGCCCGGAGCCCTTCTCCTAATGATCGAATGGTATGGCTAGAGCCAATCCCGTAAGTTGAAGGTGGTATGAATAAATTCCTGGCATAGCTAAGAAATACGATTAGGGCCACTGGGAGAATGAAAGTGCGTATAGATGTGCTGAAGGCATGTCGATTGACCGTAATAAGGAGATTCTTTCCGGTCAGAGTTCGTACTTGGCGGAGTAATCCCATAATAGCGACTAAGGCCTTTTCGTTGAGGAATTAGATAGATGTATTCGAGCGCATGCCTGTCTGTGTATGATGATCGTCGCAGAGGTATATTGAACTTAAACTGTATTATATCAAGGGTAATGGTCGGGCAAGTCGACTTTATATCATCACCGACAAAACAATGCAGGCGTTCTCGTGCTGTGTGATCAATCGCCGTGTCAAGGCCAAGGGGTCCAAGAGGCCAAGAAAGAGTGAAAGAAGGCTGTGTTGAATGGAATGCAGGCAAATATTACGGCTAAAGGTAGACACGATGACGATTAGATATTAATGAATGAATTTGTGAAAGATGTACTCGTAGTTGAATTCTTGTGTAGAATTTGAACACAGAAAGCAATGCAAAATGGTTATGTACAGAGAGATAGATCGAAGCAAGAAGAGAAGAGTAGAAGAGGCGTTAGACAGATAGACATATAGACACAGGCATCTAGACTAGACCAGGTAGACCAGGCCATGTCGATATATGAAGAACCGAAACAGACTGCGAAACAGGATCTCCATCGAATCTTCGCATAAGAAAATTCCCATAGCGGTGTTGAAAGCCTCAGTCATAGATTTGACAAATATGGAAGGAGAGGAAACAAAGGAAAGGAATGCGGCAAAATTCAAACACGGGACAGTCAATGAAAATGGAATGTTGCCCAGAGACACCTGCAAGCCACCTGAGCAGGTTGTAGTTGTAATTACCCAATTTGGAAAATTAAATAAAAATCGGAGGGAAAAAAGGAAGTATAAAATATTGTTGCCCAATCAGATATCTAGATTAATGCTCATTATTCTAACCGATCACGTGTTGATATCCATACTATCGGTGTTCGGTACCTCGACACACCGGCGCGGCCCTACGACAATGCCGTCTGCCACAACACGTCAATGCAAGCCACAAAGGCACTTCAAGACTAACAATTATCAGCCACAGAAAGTCCACCGGCGGTCGAGTTCTACATTCTACATCCTTCACCTACATCCTTCACCTACATCCTTCACCTACATCACCGTCGTTTCGCAGCAACCTCATGGAACCACTTATACCTACATTGAAGGTATTGGATTCAAATAGATTGAGCCTCCTCTGTGAAGCTTTGTTGCTCTGACTTTATTTCCTAGGGTAGCACAGACTTCATGCTAATATAATATTCTCTACCTCAGACCATACGATATCATGATCAGTAGTGCTGATACTCATCGATCCTTTTATCTCGTCTTTCTGCTTTGCTCATTGCCATATCTTGAAGTCCGGAATTTCTGTTTCTATTGAAGCATCTGGCGAGTTTGCCTGATCATTGTTTAGTGCCAGATTGATCAATATATCAAATCATGATGAGAAAGTCAAACTCTTTACCTTCGCTGTGTTTGACAAGGTTGTTGAGGAGAAGAAAATCTCTCCTTTCTCGGTGATTCTATCAAAACTTACGTGGAAGCCCTTATAATCTATGCGACACCAAGCTTCCTGATGCCAAAAGTTTTCGATGTCTTGTTTCCATTGTGATGATGACACAAACAAAATAGAAGATGGTGCATTCTAGATTCCAAATGTTCAATATTCAAGCCCTATATAAGGCAGAATTATATCGTTTTTAATGGGATGCACTCTGTACTTCATTCTTTGCGTCTTAAGATCCCATTGTCATTGTTTTCTTATATTTTCAAGGGACCTCCCATAATTTCCCCATGTAGGAAGAGTGAAGTTGTAAGTCTTCGCTTTTAATATCCTATCAATTGGTTTGAAGAGCATTCAAATTTCTTCCTACAGACTGATTTTGAAGATAAACCCCTATAACCATCACCGGACAATTATCATTGTGTCAATTATTTGCTCATGCCCAATCAATCCGCACTGCAAACTCTTTTAATATTCCCCACCTCGAGAACAATTCTCGTGTGGCAAGCCAACAAAAAGCGACCACACCTCCCTTTACGCATGCCGCCGTGTACATACGCACTTCGAAAAGCTATATGCACGTCCAGAATTCAGGCATAGTCCTGATGTCTTTGAATGGCTACCGAACATCGAAAATCCCCATCCCTAGCATTCTGAGATAGAACGCAAGAATAAACTTGCATGTTTGCGGGGGGAAGGGGGACTTGAGGAATTCTACGCACAATCGGAGTTCCACAGAAAGAAACAAAAAGGAGTGATCAAGATAGGCGATTTGCGACCGTTAAACTCATTTTTTATACACATGGTTGGCCTTTTGTGGTATTTGTAGTAGTAGCTTTACCTCTGATAGTTTCTAATATTACGAATTGGCTTTACATTTGCACTTTTGATGTTTTATCATGATTCATAGATGAAGTCCTCAATAATCCTTGGACCATTGAGATTCTATTCAACTCATTTATCAGTTTTTCCTCTTTAGATCCCGAAGTTTGTTCAATTGAAACCCATTTTCTACTCAATCTTTCCCTACCTCGGCTCTTTAGGTCATGGTCTGCTCACATCCAAAGCATGTTGATACATTGAAAGCTCAAAGTACTTCGATATTTAACCTAGAGCATACAGCAGGTTTCTTGTAGCGTATTAATGCAATTGGACTTCGAGACTATTAGCTAGAGATTTCACATCACAGCTATACTTGTACGAATTCAAAGTCCGCTTCAGTAATTCTTTAACGCTGCATGTATGTATTTCTACTTCAAGTCAAGAAAACCAAAACGAATATTTATCCATTCATCCCAGACCTAACGCCAGGCAGTATCACATTTCTTTTCAGAACTCCTGACTAACACCCCCATAATCAAGGCCACAAACAAGTTGCATATTCTGGATGCCCACCCGTCTACCCAAACTCCGTACTCAACTCATCACTCAACAATTCTGGCCCATCCAAGTGGTCTCTATCATTCTCCAAAAACTGATGTCTCTGTAATGCAATATTCAACGTAAAATTCGAATGACCTATTCCCACGAAGCTCGAGCTTTTCATCATAACAAGAAAATCTACTATCGCTTGTTGATCCCATAATAATCTGCTCAATAATTCCCTATCCTTAGCATCGAGCAGCATCCATTTCGTGGTAACATTGTATGCAGCTGCGTCTCTTGCAAACCGGGCGGTTTCGCTTTTGTTGCATGATGCTACATAAACTAAGGTGAGGTTTGTAGAGGGTAATGTCTTCAGGTATTGTGTCGATTGGACTTCATAGCGTTGATAAAGCCAATCCTCAGCCGACCAAGATCTCATAGCATCTATCTCCGTCCTGAGATGCGCAACGAAAAATGTACTAGGGAGAAACGGCTGCGAAAGATCCACAGACATATTGTATGTTGATAACATGTTTTGCAAAACAGTAGTAGCAAGAATCCTCACATTTTCGCTGAACTTAAATATCCCACCAAAAGAGAGTGCGAACTTCTCTCCGTCAGAAGATATCGGATATTGCAAATACGATCTCCCAAGCTCAACCGTTATCGGCATATTCATCGTCTTATTCGTCGCAAAATAATAATATCCATCCAACCACCCCTCAAATAATTTTCTCCAATTTTCCGGATGTTCCAAGCCTGTTTTCGGAATTGAAGAAGAGTATAAACTCTCTAGTAATAGTGTGATAGGACTTCTTCCTCGTTCGAATTCGGTACGTCATCTATGTATCCATATATGTCCATTTGCGGACAAGAATATCTGAGCGAATCGACGAAATGAAAATAGTCAAACCTGTAGGCCATACTGGCTCGTTCACCCGTGCGAATCTGCGAGATATCATTTGGGTTTCGGAGGATGATTCGAGGGATGACTAGACCGGCGCCTGCGGATATCGCACATCGTATACAGTTAACTATCGAGTAACGTATGTCTCCGACCCCGCCGATGGAATTATCGCATGTAAATATGACTTTGTGGGAATTCCATTCCATCTTCTCGCATAAATTTCGAGGTCTTGCAGAATCAAGGCGAAGGAAATTGAAAACATTTCCGTTTTCTTTGGAGGAACGAAGCTTTGACTTTTTCCCCAGGACAATATGAAGTTGGGAATCATAGGAGCTGACGAAGAAGATATAGAAGCAAATTGAGAATATAAGGGGAATTGTTAGATGGGTATACATGTTGGTGCATCTTTTAGCGGTTCGCATGATTGCAACGTCTTTTGGAATACTTGAGGACTAAAGATGATTGAAGAATAAGAGAAAGGATCCATAGCCACTTTATGGTTTTGGGATACCATATCGTCATTTCCGATCCCCAACTTCAGTCTGGTCATTGATGAATGTCGCTCCTTCTCCATGTCAACTACAGATACCGGGCAAGCTCGTTGTATTGTGTGTCTACTCCCAGGACAGAATACAGAATACAGGTTCTCTATTATATCAATATTTTTGAAAGGGTATGATGCCCCTACTGAACAGAGCAGGACTAAATCTTATGATGGGGTTAAAAAGCATCGTACCGTTAAGCTTTTGCTAATTTGATACCTTGGGAGAGAAAGGATGTGTGTATATGGAGCTTGGTAATGGATTGTAGGTTAGCGAAGAGAAATAGAAATCAAAAACACCACTTAAGGACTTCAATTTTCCAATCATCCGATTATCATATTGTTCTCTACAGGATCTCAACAACTTAGGTGCGTTAATATCATCGACTGCTTGGGACCATCGAATGTAAGGGTAGCTGGTTCGGTGACACTAGATATATGCCAGAATATATTCAAGAAGTACGGAGCAGAAAAGAAGCTAAACCTTCGTCCATGGCAGACCCTTTGCACATGAGAAACAACGCATCATTTTCGATCAAAGCTTGACAGAATAGTCGTTGCATGGTGCGGAAACTCGGAGTTTGGATAAGTTCCAGTAAAGTGGTCCGAAGTATCACTGTCTAGCGGGCTGGTAAAACTAGGATTGAAATTACTTATAGTTCAACACTTTATAATGATATGAATTTGCATTCAAACGTAGAAAACATCAAGTGTACAATGGACTTTAAACACCATAAATATGTTACATGAATTTGTAATTTGAATCATTGGTTGCTTGACTTGATGTCCATTATTGGAATGGATACATTTTTTGTGTCCGGACTTTTTGGCTTTTTCGTACTGCTGACGCCACACTACTACATCAGATTTGACTAATCCCCAACCGCGAAGATGGAATTCTAAGCAAATCGAACTACTAAGCCACCCAAAAGCATGATGAGTTGAGTTACGTATGGTGAATGATTTTCACCCGTGTCTGATCATTTCGAGCAAAATACTTGCAGGTATGAGAAGCCCCGAACGGTAAACCCCCACACATAGGTGGGAAATTTCCGAGCCTCAACTCATAGAACTTAAACATGGTGACATTTCCAAGAACATTGGTAACGTCGAGCTAGTCCTACCTCTCCACGTGTCGTGTCAACTCAAGATAATCCACTTGCGTGCTGCAAATCATTCTTTTTTGAACCTCAATGCTGGCACTTTGTACCGGGTTGGTGCGACCCCGACCATTACCGAGCGCAATGCAAGGATTCGCCAAAATATTGCATCTCCTCCAAAGCACACATTGGCCAATTACATACCAGACGAATGAAATATTTTTAATATAAATTCGACAGGACAGTCAATAGCAAAACTCTATATATGCATCGGTCTTACTACCTTTCGACGGAAGACATGGGTAGAGAATGCCTCCACAAATATGGGGTAAAGAGGGATGTCCCCGGTTCAGTCTGGAACGCTTCGAGATCTAGCAGCATGATTTCCATCATCCGAAAAGCCATTTACCCACATACGGATCCTTCGGCAGCTACTGCTAGCTTCTGGAGCTAGCTCAGGAGAGAAGGCCAAGAGAGCTTCTAGGACTTTTTGGTGGGGTGGAAGTTTCACGGCAGTTACGGAGTTTATCTTTTTCCCTGGATTTATATGGGGGTGCTGGACTATAAAACCACTGTCAGTGGTACGTGTGTTACGCGTTTGTTCTGGAGATGTGATGTTACATGGGTGATATGGGTTATAGATAAGATTTATGCAGTGAGGGAAAAGTCCGTCTGGGGTCATGATATCTGCTGATACCCTTGGTATGTTATGTTTGTGGTATATAAACACTCCAATCTACCACACTACCTATCTCATTGCTCTCATCATTTGACAGCGAGTTCACTCACTACTACAATTAAACCCTCATAAACAATGGCAATACTAAACGACCCGCCGTCATCCACAACAGTTCTCTCTCTTCATACTCCTGACGTTCCCCCTCCTTCAAAACTTACCCCGCCCACAGCCTCCCACACCCAAGATAGCCGAAACCCTCAGAATCTTACCTCGAAATGGCCTACCGCAATTGACCTCGCAGGCTCTAACCTTCCCTGCCGTCTCGAAGGTGAAGTAGCCAACCTTGTAGTCCTCGGATCTATTCCCCCAGAGATAAATGGAACATTCTACCGCGTAATGTGCGACCCTTTTGTTCCGCCTCACCCACAGAATGTACCCGTCGATGGTGACGGCAATATCTCCGCTTTTCGTTTCCACAACGGCATCGTCGATATGAAAATGCGGTATATCGAGACCGAACGGTACAAACTCGAACGACAGGCTAACAAGGCTTTGTTTGGATTATATCGAAATCCATATACACATCATCCGTGTGTACGAGCTGCGGTAGATAGTACAGCGAATACGAATTTGGTCATGTGGGCTGACAAGCTGTTGGCATTAAAAGAAGTGGGGTTGCCGTATGAAGTTGATGGCGATACCTTGGAGACTCTGGGGTATGATCCTTTTGCTTCTGAGGGTGTGAGATCGAAGACTTTTACGGCGCACCCAAAGGTTGATCCATTTACAGATGAACTTGTTGTGTTTGGGTATGAGGCGAAGGGATTGGCAACGCTGGATGTAGTAACATATACGCTTGATGCGCAAGGAAAGAAGGTGGAAGAATTATGGGTAAAGAGTCCGTGGTGTGCATTTATTCATGATTGTGCCATTACGGAAAATTGGTTGATACTTGTATGTTGGTGTTTCGAAGCGGATATTGAGAGAATGAAGAAAGGAGGTCAGCATTGGGCATGGGATTATGAAAAACCTGCTACGTTCATTGTGGTTCCTAGGAGAAAGTCGACGCCGTTGCCGGATGGGTGGAAGGAAGGAGAAAGCAGATATTATGAGTGGAACAATTGTATGCCGGTTCATACAGCAGGAGCTTGGGAAGGAAGGGATGGGAAATTATATATGGAAAGTTCGAGGGTGCATGATAATGCCTTTCCATTCTTCCCACCCGATGATGGACGGATGCCGAGCCCAGATACGAAAGGTGATTTCGCACGTTGGGAATTTGATTTGAGTCAACCAAGTGGCAGTAAGATACAGGATCCATTGGTAGTTTTGGACACTCCATGTGAATTTCCGAGAATTGACGAGAGATTTATGACGAAGGAATATGAATGGGTGTTTTTGGATGTTTTCATTCCAGAACAAAGTGATGGGAAGAGTAATATATACCAGGGACTAAATGGTCTTGCAATGCACAACAATAAGACAAGCGAAACGAGATATTTCTACGCAGGTGAAGACTCGCATGTCCAAGAGCCGATTTTTATTCCTCGATCGAAAGATTCCAAGGAAGGGGATGGATGGGTGATGGCAATGGTTGAAAGAAGGATTGCCAATCGATGCGATTTGATCGTCATTGACACGAGAGATTTTGAAAAGGCAATTGCTATTGTTGAATTGCCATTTCATATAAAAGCTCAAGTACATGGTAATTGGGTTGCAGCCACTGAAACTAGAGGAACGAAAAGTCTGGTTCGAGAAATGAACAAGATCGAGGTCAGTGGGAGGGGCGCGTTAGAACCTATGGCTTAAGCTTTGTAGCTTCATCATGTCTTTTTCCCCAATCGAGGCAATCTTGCAAGGAGAGTTCTCTGCAGGCTGTCGATACCAATTCCTATGATATCCACTATAGTATTAAGATACTCCTAGTGCTACATAATAGGGTTGCCAGTGCTTCGTAACATATAGCAACCAAAATCAAGAGATATTAACACCTTGGAATTTATCCATCAAGGCATTAATTTCTATCATCGAATCGCTAGGCACATCGACCTTGCAACTCAGGCCTTTTTGGCCTGTGTTTCCTTCAACCTTAAGCAGTAACTTAGCAAGCTGCCAAAATTCCAGAGAGTTCTTAAAGAATCCAGATCTTGTAAAATCTGGCCCCACTTGTTTTAAATAGTTATCCCAAAGAATTTTCCATCTATCGAGAGCTCGAATAACACGAGCGGAGTTATAGACCCAGAGAGATGTCGACTTTAACTGGAAGATTGTTGCACTCAATGCTTATATAGTTAGCAAAGGTTTCATACGGGTAGTTATGGGTGATTTGTTTACAATTGAGGAACGTGAACAGATTGAGGGTTGTAAGTCCGTAATGATGAACTGGATTCCACTCATCTCTCATTAACCACTCCAACGAGGTTGTCAGAGCGGCTCGAGGTTCCTCGTTTGTCCCTAACAAATAACCTTCGCAAACGAGGGCATCTGCAGCGGCAAATGCTTCTTCTGAGGATGGCATATCACCGATCATCTCGGCAATCGTTAATCGTGGTGGATACTTATTGAAAAGAGTATAATGACAATCTACAAGATATATCAAAGTCATAACCCTATTTTTTATTCAGCATTACGAATCGAAGTCGGTGAAAATAAGCTGGGCTGACCTAACTCTTGATTCTGCTTCAATATAACCGAGCCAATTGAAAGGGTAAACACCAGTAGCGTACATGTTCCTCGATGAGGTATATCCCAGTGCCCTCGCACCATTAACAACATCACAATATCGACTTTCACGCATTTTCTTCCTTGCGAGTTGCCCATTTTGCCAATTTCGCAGTACTGATACAAGAAATGCTGCTTGGATAATTTGGAGACTAGTCGTTTTTTCACTGTATTGGTCCGAACGAAGTATCTCTCTCAGTTCTTCATTCGCGAAAACAAATTCCTCGCATAAAGCACCGCAATCCTTTGCTAAGCCAGCTGTATCCCGAGGTGAAGAATAAGCTGCGCCAATAAGGAAGACGACAAACAATAGTGGAAGCGAGACTGTCTCGAGGTTATAAGTAGGTTGGTGTACGATTGGACAATTAGGATACCAATGATCAAAGAATAATCGAGTAAAATCTATCAAATTAGGAACAGTGAATAAAACGGTTTTTATTTCTTCGGAAAACGGAGGTAAGTCTTCCTCACAAAGCTCGGATAATCTCTGATGAGTAACAGAAAGTTTTGATATAAGTTCCTGGAGCCGGTACTCCAATTGAGACGAGCTTTGTAAAGACGAGTCGATTGGAAGATTGCTGACTTCACCATCCCAGATAAAATCATCTAGTATTGGCAGCGAGTTACTCTGCATGATGTCTTCCAATTCACCTGGAAAAGCAAGTAGTGAGGAATTTGGCATGAGGGTTGAAGACATCGAGGTAGAAACGGTTGGAGTGGGTATACTGCTATCCGTTGGGGTGCCGAAAAAATCTAAAAGGCTTTCTCTTCCAGGCTTTGTGTAATGGAGAAGAAAATTAAACTGCATCTTAGGATCCTGAGATGGTATACCAGAAGCTGTCGCATTGTTGCTTGGCTGGTTAAAATGTGTTGGTACGATGTCATGCAGTGGTTGTATGGAAGACCCTAGATCTTGCATAGCTTGCAAAGGCTGCGGACCATCACTGCTTCCCGTCGAACGATAATAAGTGCAGGGTATGTTATTTAATTGACATCCTTCACATGGGCGTCCTTGATTACAGGCTCGTTTCGATCGTGCACAAGAGTCACATGATTGTTTTTGCTTTCCTCTTGGCCTAGGCTGAGGCATTGGCCTCCCACCCCTCATCGGGCATGATTTTGAATGTCTCCTAGCAGCATCTCTGAGATGTTATAAGTAAGTGATTTTGGCTCTGTCAATTGTGTAACTCACGATCTGAAAAAGTGTTGATCACAAAAGTGGCACCCGTAAAGTCGTTGCCCAGCATCTATTTGAGTCGCAATGTTAATGATATCCCGCATCGTGGAAAATAGTAGTGGTGGGGATCAACTTACGCACAGCTTCATGACGTCGTAGATGGCCGATTGTGGAGTATGTAGATAAACATATTTGACATTGATAACTTGGGAACGATGTCCCTGCCGACGGCGCGGATCTTTTCATCTTAAGTCACGGTGATTGTAGTTGAGAATTGATCAAGATTGAATTCACCAAAGCCATTCATTCAAACGATGTTGGCCATTACAATAGTTGGAATTTGTCATTGCTAGTTGGAAAAAGTGGAAGTTGTTAGAGGTACGCTTCGTGAAAACTTACAACCGAGAATTGACGCTTCTACTATACCTAGCTGAGGTTAGATGATAGACCCGAGAACGAGACTGGAAATAAAAGCCGGCACCAAAGATTGAATAGTGGTAAATAGAGTTTTTTTCTATGGAGTACCTAGGTATCGGGATTATCGAGTAACAGATTAAACCTATTTGATCCAAGCGGTGAAGATTAAATTGCGGGGGTAGATTCGATAAGTTAAAAGCTTTTCTTTTACTTTTAAACTTTTAGATGTGTAAATAAGAAGTGATGGGCGGTATGGATTTGTCGTCATTCCTAGAAATTAGTGATCTAAGCAAGATTGAGTTGATACAATCTCATGCATTGGTTGTTTCCCTCTTTCCCCCTTTTTAAGGTTAATGAGGTTTCATGACCACAAGCACTTTCCGCACGTGATTCTAATATCACATCTGATCTTCAATTTTCACACTTAATGATAGGAATCTATTCGAATACGTCTTAATATCATTGAGGTACAAGAATTCTCCAATGTAAAATATGATTGGTCTCCTTGAAACGATTGGGATTGTCCACTTTTCACGGTCATATGGAACCCCCAAGCTCATTCATCCATGATTTGTAAGACTTACGAGTACATCCCTTGCACCGGACCTGATTCCGTACTCCGTATAGAGAGGCCGTTGGACAGCTTGAGGGCAGACTGCCACGCCATTCTCTGTAGATCGCGGAATTGTAGTTGACATACTAGCCATCTAGGTATATTTGTGGATACATGCAAATGCACTTCGCGTATAAACTTGCATTTACAAACAGCATTTATCTCATTTGAATTCTTTCTTCAGCCATTTAAGAACGGCCAGGTATCAAAATCATCTCATCTTTTGAATTCTCCTGCAGGAGAACGATCTCTTCAACAAATGACAGCCACCGTCACAAAGAAAGACACCCGCTACCTCTACCTGTTGCCCGATGCAGTCTCGGAATAATCCACAATGGTTGGAGAAGAGACTAGAACAAACCGGAAAGCTGTTTCGCCTCTACCAAACTCCCTTCAAGATCATATGTCCAAACCCATTCATACAACAAATCAATCTCGTCAGCTATCCTTTTCACATCATCTCCAAAGTCATCATGCGTAAACGAAATGAGTTCTCCAGCCTTTTTACTAAACTCAAGTAACTTTTGCGACCTCGGTCTCCTCACCGTATCATAAGCTTCGAATGCTTTTTGAATATCATTTTTATTCTTGACACCTTCAAAAAGACGACTCAGGATATATGCGTCTTCAAATGCCATGCCGGAGCCAGCTCCTAAGTGTGGTGTACTTGCATGAGCAGCATCTCCCATAAGACACATCCTTCCGCGGAAATATTTCTGAGAATGTGGAAGATGAAAGATCCCCCACTTATCTCCAGTAGAGAATTTCAAGACCAATTCAACTAGCTTCTCTTCATAGTCTTCTAAATCGGACGCCATCTCTTCTTTTGTAGCAGACATCAACCAATTTTTCTTATCCCACTCGACGCCTTTCGTTGTCTTCAATGCAACAAGGTTGATCAAATTCCCATGCTCGACTGGGTAACTAATCATATACCCACCATATCCAAGGTATGATTGTCCATTTAGTGCCAAGTCATCTCCTATTGCCTCCCTGGCCACATCCCTGGGAACCATAGCTCGATAAGCGTAGGTGTTTGAAAACTCCGGTTCGATTGATTGGTTTCCCATGACGAAGTTCCTTGTGGCACTCTTAATTCCATCACAGCCAATCACTACATCAGCGAAGACTGTTTCACCATCTTCAAACGTCAACTTCAAACCTTCGTTGTCTTCCTCCGGGTCTTCAGCGCTCACTAGACTTTTCTTGAATCTCGCCATTCCGTCTGGAATCAACGCTGCCATCTCATCCAAGAACCTAGCTCTATGCACACAACTTCTCCTTCGAATCTTCTCTCTTATCAGCATTTTCGAAATATCTCCTAGAGTTTTTCCTTTCTCTCCAACATGATGAATCAAGTCCATTTTTTTGCCATCACCATTTCTGCTACCCATTCCATACCGAAAACTTAACCATGCGTTATCTTGATTGCGGGTTTCGTTAAACGTTGCACACTTCCTATAACCTTCAAGGATATCAGGAGAGATCAGATCTAGGGCATTCACTGCGTTAGGACCAGATGCAATTCCGGCCCCTATTTCTGCAAACCGAGGAGCTGCTTCGTAAATTGTGATATTGAGGGTATCACGATAAGGAAGGAGTCCAATACTGAGAGCAAGTCCACCGAGACCGCCGCCGATGATAGCAACATTTAGCTTCGGGTTCGTGATTTCTGGCCCCATTTTTGAGACGAGAACCAATTAAGACTAGATAAGGAGTATTGATAAAATTCTTGAACTTTTTCAACTGACAATACCTAGTGGCAGTGTCTAGCAGCGAGTCTCTAGCAATAATACTGGATATGATACTTGAAAGATTGATATGGCGAAGGGCGCATTCTCAATTCATTGTAAAAGTGATAGTGTCGGATCAGCCCATCCTAAAGTAAGCACAATGTGATATGTTCTAAATCTGGTCAAACCTCCGCGTAAGCCAATCACAATCAGATCCGTCCAACGAGCAAAATTATCAGGCGCTTGATACATCTTTGCTATGACATGATTTTCCAGATTACGGTTCTTGGAATTGATAGTGGCATGTGGTATCTTGACGATAAAGATATGAAAAGGGGGTTAATCACGTGCTGATAAGCGTTTACGCGCTCCAGCAACAGAATATCGCGATTCCCCGCGAACGCGTCTTCCTGAACCCCTACTCAAACCTTTCTTCTGCCGTACATACCTCCCTTCAGTGAAGTAACGCTTGAATCACCGTAGAGACTGATGGCCTTAGGAGCTTCGTTTTAGACAAATGTCAGAAAAGGCAGTTCAGGCCAATCCTTCGTTGTTCCACACACATTATCCAAACCTCTCCAATTCCTCTCAACGGTAGTCAAACTTTCCTTCGTCAAGTCGGACATTTTTAGACAGTCTTAGTTCGCAGCAACATTGTCCTCCCTAGCCGGCACCAAGGGGGATATACAATATGAAAGCTCCAACTTACACCCGTCCATACTCAAATTCCAGTCGATTCCAAACGCAACGTCATTTACCACCATTTGCGCCTCGGATCAGTAGACACGATACCCAACACCCTCCTCAATTTTCCACTCAATCTCAGCAACAACTGCCCCCCTCCGGACCATCACCCACTAACTTCCATTACGCCATCAAATTCCTCACCACTTCTTCGAATACCCTATGGACTAGACGCCTCAATTTTGACCCCAGCTCTTCAGTCAAAGCTGCAAGCCCTTCCTCAATCCCAGTGTCTAGATTACGCTCTCAATGATGCAGATGTCGAATCTCTCAAAGCATTACTCAGAGCTACCGGTAATTTGTATCCGCATATGCGAACGACTACTCTAAGATTCTTGCTTGAAGACGAATATGTCGAAGAGGAGAAAGAGGTGGGATGGAATATTAAGGAGCCCCTGAACAATAAAAAAGTAGATGGGAAGTCGCTGGACGGGAGAGAAATTTCTATGAACTCGAGAAAGGAACGAATCATACAAGGGAAGGGGTTGGTTATTGACTTGGTGAGCGATGATGAGGATACCTTGCAGAGGGAAAGCCCTTTGGAAGAAGCATTGATGATAGAAAAGAAGCGTACTGCGGTCCTATTGCAAGCATTAGAGGCAGCGAAAGAAAGAATAAAGAATGTCAAAAAAATTATCAAAATGAATGGAATCAGGTTGAGACCTTATAACAGCAGTTGAGGGAAATTCATGCCAAGGCTATGAGCGCCCAGAATACTCTATCAAAATTGATGCCCCGAAATGATAGTGCAGAACAAACTTTGAAAGCGAATAGAAGATACAATGGGATAATTCAAAAGCAGTTGATTGATAAGAAGGAAACCAATAGACTCAAAGATCTATCAAGCCACCAGAGACGATTTCAATCAAGCAGTGTAACACCTGTATCTCAGCCGGATAAAATCCCTCAGACTGTCTTAGCGGAAACCCCCAATAAGGAGATAGGGGATCTTAAAAAAGCTTTGAAAGAGGAAAAGGTTAGATGTCATTGGCTCAAGAAGCAATTTACCGATGATCAACAAATCAAATACACGGAAGCGGAAACGCGCGCTTCCTCGGTGATTGTCGACAAGAACGCTACCGTAGAAGCACTAGAAAAAGAGAAAAATAAGACAAGAGATTTAGCAAACGCGCTCAAGATTGAGAGAAGGCCAAGGAAAGTTATGGGGAGGACTTTGACCCATGAAAGAGACTTGGCGGGAAAAGGAGAAGGGATTCCGTTAGCTCGGAAAGTTTTAGCAGAAGTGTGGGAGGAACGGACAGTGTTGGCAGAGGTGGACGAGGAAATTTTGAATGAAAGAACTCGAAGCCAGTCAGTCGCTGGTGTATCGTTATCGGCGAAGAAGCGGAAGCTTAATCCAGCTTTGGAGTAATTAGGGTTGGAGAGAAAATGAGTCAAATTCGAAGGCGGTGAATGTGGGCAGTGTTTCAAAGATATTAAAATGTCAAGATACTGATGGGCCTTGCCGATGTCATCCTGGTTAGTACTCGATTTCATTTTTCTTCTAACTAGTTGCACAACACTGATATGATTCTCCTTTAGGGGCAAGAACATTGCACCCACAATTCCTTGCTAAGCCTGCTGAATAGCATGGCGAGAGATTTCATGAAGGAAAATCTGCTGACGAAATGCTGACTGTCTACGGGGCATCCCATTGGCTTAGCGATTGGTCCTGGAGCTGCTGTAAATAGGGCGATGGCGGAGAAGGATGCCCACTCATACACATCGTTATGGACGTCGGGTTCCGAGTATTCTCGTTATATTTTGATCTGATCATGTAGGACATACACACACTTGATATATGTTAGATGACAGGAAATATTTGAGATGAAAAGTCTGTCTCAGCGCGAGACAGGAGCAGAATGATACCCCTATGCATATGCATTTATGTAGCAATATTGTAAATTTCATTAAACTCGCCCTTGTTTCTCATGTCATGTTTTATGTTAACTGCACTGCTTTACTTTCTGAACTTTTGCACACGGAATAGTGTGGACTTTGAGAACTCAAAAAAGTTCGATGAGTAAATCGGCTAGTTTAATTGTACATCCTGATGAAGCTTTTGGGATGCATGTTAACGGTTGCAAGACCCAGTGGTCAAAAAGATACAGATATATCAATCACATAAATGCATTAGGTAATGAAAACTCTTTTTTTTTTTTTTTTTTTTTTTTGAACAAAATCAGCCATCATTTTAGGGGATATTGCTAAAGGGGTAGGGTTTTAATCCGAGTATGAGAGCACCACCTACAGGTCAGGGGGATTGTTTGTTCGGTCGAGCTAGCTCATCCTCTCGAAAATCCAATCCTTCCTAAAATATCCAAAAATTGACAAGCAACTCAGTGTCAACTCGCATTCCGAAGTATTGGACACCATATCTCGAGTGACTCTACAGCCGTATCCCCTGCATTAAGTGTGATGCTATCTCTATCATAGGATATCATTAATCTACGACTATTTGATGTACTTAGTCTTTAGTGGTTTCCAGGCCAGTAGTCTTTCCAATTCGCGTTGAGTGTCTTCGTCATCAGGACGTCCTGAAAGTTGAAATTAGTTACATTTGCCTTTCAGAAGTGATTGGGAAAGTAAAAACAGACTACACCTGATTTGACTCATTTCGCAAGCCATTCTCGTAAACAGCGTACCGAAAAGTCCCGGGAATCGTTGAAACCTTTTTTGTGGGTCTCATAAATGTCCTCTAATGGTCCTCGCATGTCATCCTCTCCCTATACTAATTGGCCAAGGGATGCTTCTGATACAAATCCATCATATAGATGCGATACCTGAATGCTTTCTTTAATGATAGAGAAGCTTTCGTCATCTTCCTGGAGAAAATAAACCTCTCGTACATCCAGAGATTTAGCCCATTCATAGACACTGAGGGACAGCTTGTCAACTAGGTGAGGGATTACACCTAGAACTTTCGCAGAATAGTTGTGTTTGTTCTTTGGTACTATAATCCGCTTCATCGCGGGATCTCTATAAATACCTCCCAAAGGGTGAATCATGCCGGTCCAACATCCTCCTGTGTGAGGCTAGATTATGTCAATATCAAGGTTGGCATATATGAATCGCTGTTCCCTTTGTAGCATTTCGGCTGTGACTTGGCGAAAGATTGGACCATTTAATTCCGTACCAGGGGTATAAGGACCTCTCCGTTCGGCACCCCCAATGTGAGTTTTCACTTGCAGGGACTTCTTAAAATTCAGCACCACATCACGCGACTCTACACAAGTCATTGTCAAAGGACACTGCTGCGGCTTGCTTGAACAAAGATAGGTGTTCTCTGGCCATGTGTCGTTGTATTTGTCAACATGAATAACACGTGCCTGCAAACCTGCATATTTCCATATCCTCAACCTTAATTCTGGTGGAAGATCCCGAAATCGTCGAAAGGTTCTCGGAGCGAAATTGACTGCGGGTACATTTTCATTTCTCATATCGCTTCGGTATCCTTCCCGGTGACCTCTTCATTATGTGCGATCTGACCGACGGCACCTACGCTACGATTGTATTCATCATCATCCCCGTCTAGGTGCTGGGCGCTTAAGGTTGAACTTTTCATTTGCTGAGGTATAGATAGTGGGGCGGCCTGATATTTCCGTTAGCTTGATGTAAATTTTAATTTGAATTGTGTTGAAGAGCGCCTCTAATTACCTGGTCAGCTTCGCTTTGCTCAAAAGCGTTCTCAGGGTTCATTATCCAGACTCCTAGCTCTAAAATTTGTGTTTATGGTGTAGTTGTTGAGACAATTGAAGGTTATATTGACTTCAGATTCTTCGAAGTGATCAATGTAGACGTTTATTTTGATGTGTACAACTGGCGGGAGAGACAATACTTAAATAGGCTTGATGATATACCGTACTAATCTGTAGGTTGAAAATACGGTCTTAGGCTGAAATTGAAGCTGTACCGTTCACATATGAAACACTTGATATGGATGTTTACTTTGTAGTACGCCAGAAAAAAGCAGCTCTAGTGAATTCCCTGCATCATCTACTGGATCATTCACTCCCCTAGCTTTTGGCATGGTAAAACAATTCACAGTTGGATAACCTAAGACTCAGTCAATGACATATAGCTCAGCAAGTATTCCGGGTTGCCAGCGTCGGACTTTTCAAAATCCAAAAATAGCAGAGCGTTCTTTGGAGTGTTGAGCATCAGAAGCCTCTGTGTGATATCCAGCCATCAGTGAATCAAGCGCTGGACTTTAAGTCATTGTAGATCGCTCCTTCCTGTTACAAAATTCTTGGCTTCAACTTACCAGGCCATCAAAAGCAACAAGCAGCACCAAACTAAAAATACATTCAAGTGATTCTTAATTTATCAAGCTACGATACACTACATATCACCATGTCAGATAAAACTCACCAACAAATCGTGCTTATCCTTCAAGCAACTCCTTGTTACTCGGAGCTTGAACAAATCGAAAAAAACCACAAAGTCATCGTCCAGCCTGTTCTCCATCGTACAAGCGAACTACTACGTGCATTCCGAAAGGAAACTCGAGCTGGTAATACAAATGGCGTACAAGAGTGTCAAGATACTCTCGACCAGAATGTCAAGATTATAGTCGACACCTACCAGCGGAATAAGCGGGAATGGAACAAAGTTATGGCAAGATTGGGAGAGGATATCGGTGGGCTTTTGGGAGAGACTTTAATAGAAGTGGCAAAGGGAATGGACGAGAGAGGAACATCGACTGCGGAAAGTGATATGAATTTGCAAAGGGTACTCATTCAGGTTGCAAGAAGGATGCATTCTGAGTAATGAGCTGATCATTTCATTTTGAAGACATGGCAGGAATTTTGACATTTCTTACTGAGTCCCGGGAACAAAGTCGTTAGATTTGTTCAAATTATTCTCAACAATGAAAGCGTTTTTTACCTTGGTATTGATATAACGCCCGGGAACCACCGTGTCATATTCTAGTTTGATTGGCTATTCAACGAAAACGAACTTTTGAAATACGTACGTTTAACGCTTGATTTTTGACTTCAAGGTTCTTTATCTCATTCACCAATTCGGCTGTCAAGCAAACCCGGCGCAACTGGAGTGTATATGATTTTTGGAACCTGTCTATGTTTCAACACCAAGGTAGTGCATTTCACAACTAATGGCCACCCAATATTCAAAGCTCAATCAGTCTTTATTTATACAGTGGCAAGTGCCGAATCTATTCAAATACACTGAATAAATCTAGATATATATACAAGAATCCAAAGATGTTTCCCCCACTTCATACATATCATCGTCGTCGAATTTATGCCTCACACTCATCATCACCAACCTCAACCGCTGAGCTAGTGGCTGCTGGTGCGGAGGTGGCTGTTACAAGAGTGCTTGGGGCGGAAGTTACAATGGCGGCTACGGAACTTGATGGAAGTACCGCACTGGATGAGGCCGGTACGGATGAGGCGGCTGAGCTTGATGCAATTACGGCACTCGATGAAACAACTGCAGCGCTTGATGATGCAACCGCACTGGAAACAGCAGATGTTGCGACGGCTGTGGCGCTGGCTGCACCCGTAGCTCCACTTCCAGAGGCACCGCATGTTGCAACAGCTCCTCCGGGAGGTGTGTAGGTAGAGATGTCAAAACCATAGTAGATATCTGGGATATAGATACTTGGGTCGGTGGCGTTGTAGTCACCTGGAAGCTCGATGGAGGGACCGCATGAATCTCCACTAGTACCAGTAATAGAAAGTTGAGCACATCCAATGTACCATTGAGCACCTCCGACAGTCTGAGCAGAGTGAAGAGCAAGCATCTCTGAACGAAGCTGTGTGATGATATGTTAGTTTATGGAGAAGTATGAAAGGTGGAGATAGAGGATAACTTACCAAGTATTCACCAGATGCCATTCCAGTAGGAAGGTTGAAAGTGTAGCTCATGTTACCAGCATCCATGAGGTTGGAGGCCCAAGTACCATTGACCTCAATATACTCATCAATCTTGAACCATGAACCGATACCGGTAGCCATGGACGCATCATCAACGGGGCCGAAAAGATAATGTTGAATGGGTCCTGGATGGGTAGAGGAATCCCACTGAACTGTGATAGCATCTCCCTCGTTTGCGGCGGTTGTGTTAACACCTGATGGGACAATATTCCCATTGACGTTACAGGTGATGTTGTCGGATGCCACATCTAGAACTGGGGAGTTGGAAGGTGGCATGCGGATGGATACTTGATATCCTGGAGAAACTCCATTAACCCAAAATTGATGGAAGTTTTGATGAGCAGTGACTGCTGTGAGGAGGGAAGCGGCGATGATTGATTTAGAGAACATCTTGATGAAATTTTGTGTGTATGTTTATGGTGAGAATGAATGTAAAAGTTAAAAAAGAATGTCGTGGATCACAGATCACACTTTGAAATGAATGTATTTTGAGAAAGTTAAGAGAGTGAAAATAAAGACGACAAGCTAACAAGACTGACTTGGAGAGGAAGAACAGAGGAAAGAAAAGTTACCATCATGAGAGTCAACTTAATATATAGAACTGAAAAGCATGCACCACAAATCAATTCGATATATGATGCCAGTCCCCAGAGAATCGAAATAATGCCCTTGTCCGTTTCAGAGAAACAAGATCTTTAGATGAACGTTTCGTTTTACAACCTTGATTTGGCGACCTTCCGTTGGTAGATGTGTGAGATATACGATTCACAGACTCTACTCCACATTTCTCGAACGAATAGATAAAAGGAAATAGACGCGCTGTTCAAATTTTGACCATTCTCTCACTAGATGATGTTGTTTTGTTTTGATACTGCGACAACGATTACCCAGTCGATTGAATGATTCGTACATTGTTATGCTGGAGATTGTTCGAATTGTTCATTCAATCACCTACCTAATATCAATGAACGGTATCTTGCTGATAAGTGAAGTTAAGCCGCCATTTCGTTTATCTCAGTGTTGAAGGCTATGCTGTTTGATGTATCGATCAAGTTTAGTTACTTGATGCGAAGAACAAAACGCTTCATTCGCATAAGCATGAAGTTCCATGAGCCCAATCCTTGTAAGACTATGGCCGGCATTAACCCAATATATATATTAAACCTTCATTTCCTTTCTACCAAATTCATCTGAAGTCAAGCCCCATTTGGGAAAAATGCAATTTATCTGGTGCACCGGTAACTGTGGTTTCCTGATTGGCTTGATGGTAGAAGCTTACGTCTTGAAGAAGTGGGTAAGAAAGTACTAGTCTCGAAAATATGAAATGGAAGTATAAAATATGGCCTTGAAATCATATTGTTTGATAATGACCTTTGGCATACATGGCAAATGTGCCTCTCGAGTTCTCTTACATCAATATTATCAAGAAAATGTTGCTTTTTGATATTCTCATTGTAGTTTTTTGTCGCCGAGATTCCAAAATCTTTTTATTTCGAAAATGAAGGGGTAAAAAATGCAGTGAGCCGAGGCCCCCACAACCCCTTGAAAAACAACTTTAATTTCGTTCCTTTTGGTCCACTGCTTCCTATGAAACGTCTTGGCGCCCCACCACTTTTTGTCGTTGATGACGCCAAATTTAAGTTTGGTGTCTTAGATATACTTTTCTGTGAAGTCATCAGAAAACTAAAAGTCAAGGAATATATCTCAAAGCTTATTCGATCAAACCGGCATGCTACCGATCCATTACTTCAGCCCTATCCAGAATACTTACAGGAGATATTTGAGCACAGGAAGGAAATCTATCTCTATCAGGTTCCCCTCTATTCACCATGATTCATCATCCAAGCATTAATAATTGGTTGAGTGATTCAATGGGAGAACTTCGGTTGCTCCAATGACAGAGTTGGAACTTGTGCATCACATGAATGTCTTGATGTGTGGTGTATTTATGTGATGTCGCTTCATATCTATACATCCTCGACAGGTCCACGAGTATCGTCCAAAATGAATGCGGAATTAAATAGTCCAATGCTTTTTTGAGGCTCGTAATTGAAACACTTAGAAAGATGACTGTGGGGGATGAGATTACATTGACAGAACGAAGTCACTTTTTGGAATCACCAGTACATGGAAAATGTTAATCTCTTAGTAAATCTTAGCCTATCATGTTTTCATCTCTAAATCCCACCTCAACTCAAAGGAGTAAACGTTCCATTCACACAATTGAATCCCAGATCTGGATTCAACGTACTCGTAGCATTGATACAGATCACCGTTGGGTTTCTATAATCCTGCGGATAGATCTCAATGTTTTCCAAATTGAAGTTCCTGCAAGAACTCTCGGTATTGCACTCGATGATAATGGTTTCTGTCTGCTGCAAATTCGGCAATCCAGCATCGTACCAGCACGGGTCTGAAACACAGGTACCATCTCCAGGCTGAAAGGTGTTAATTGTTCCTCGAAAATCCTTCCACGTGAAATCCTCCATATTGACACTCGCGTTGTTCGGGCGTCCAGTAATTTGTCCAGGTTCAAGCTGAGTCGCGTTAGATCCTTGGTTGTAGTATGTTTGAGTGACAAAGATCGGAAATGTAACATTGTACACGCGGATATCTTCCCATGTGATATTTTTCGCGATTCCTTGGCCTCCAATCCAACTCTTGAATCGAGCAGCATAAACTGCATCAACAACTGTTATATCACGGAAGTGGATGTTCGATACATTGGCGAATGAAGCTTGATTCTGCCCAAGAGAGCCGATGGACAAGCCATGAGACTGATACCCGATTGTTGCCTTTTCAAAAAGAACGTTGTGAGAACCAGATTGAACAGCACATGCGTCATCTCCATTGTATATAATAGAATCGGATATGTGAACGTTTGTAGCTGTGACACCAAATCCATCGGTATTGAATGGGAAACCGGTGCTTGTAGAGAAGGAGTCAATGATGCTGTTTTTGACTCGGATGTTACTTCCCAGAAGTTGAACATTCCATGCTATTGGCTTGCGTGATTTGAAATAATTCATGCCACCGTTTGTAGTGTTCAGTTGAAAAAGATGTGGTCGATTGGCAAGACCAGTTCCATTGGCGGGATTCGCATCCCACCATGCTTGGCCATACGAGTTTATCCACCCCGTCGTAACGTCTTTTGATCCTTCATATTGAATCTTGGGACCGGCAAATGCGAACCAGTATAAAGCCGTGGTATATGTTAGCGCATTCGAGGTTGTGACAAGGTTTTGAATATAGGTGATGTTCTGGGGAAGATGAAGATTGCCTTCTTGACGAATGACCACATTTGACAAGTTTTTTGCAGAAATTGGGCTGAAGATGTTGTAATCAACAGCTTTCTTGAATTCAATGATTGAATTTGAGGAGCACTTGACAAGTGCGGCAGCTACCGCTGGCGAGTCATCAGCTGTTCCGTTTGAGGATTTGTATTTTGAGGGTATTGTGCAGGTTTTTGTCTTTTCATGACCGTTGCCATTGCCATTAACAGCTTGAGTAAGGACAACCAGTGAAGATACCACGGCAGTGAATTCTAATAACTTCATGGTGGAAGTCAGTTAGATTTTGAACTCTCGAGAAATATTACTATGCACACGTTGACTGTGGCAATTGATTCTCAGTTTCAACTTGAGATATTGAGGGACTATGCGAAGGCTAATTGACTGCCAGAGATGAGTTTCCAGCAAAATCTTTCACACACGCAGGATCAAGTACATTTTATAAGTGTTACACGGATATTCCGACCCAATTTTCTCTTGATTATCCGGGGTCTTCAAAGTCCATCCAAGACGGACTGCGGGGTAAAAGTGTTGGCAAACGGAATTTGTTGCTCCATGACGGAATGCATTTAAAAATGTTCTTCCTGTAAACGTGAAACTTTATTATACCAATAGAACTTTCCAAGTCGTCGGTCTCGTAAATATCTGGTCGTTGGTTCTTTTATATATGCCAAGCCAGCCTCAAATGCAGTTATGTGTAGCTCCCCGCAGCTGACAACACAACTTTGGGGTAATGTTGTAGATCATTACCCCTATTGGTGGGATTTCTCTCGGATCGGAAGGAAAATTAGAAAGGAGAGAAGCGGCTGATTATAGTCGTATAGCAATTTGAGGCAACATAAGAAGGAAATAGATGTGGTAACAGTGTTTCTCCATGCATGCAACCGAACGGGAAGAAGCTGCATACACTTTGAGGCCAGTTGACGGTATATCCTAAGTGTCTAGCATACTTCTCGACCTTCTTGTCAAATTCATCACCCCTGTATAATAATTACTATGGTGTGCACTGCACACGTTGTTGCAAAGCGTGTATATCTGGGGGTATGAGACAAGGGGGAAACTCCTCGTGACCCCCACGCTCCCTTCAGCAACAAAAGACCTCAAAATTACATGATTGTATAACATCAATACAATATGTATATCTATTGCCATACAACCATGCAATATGGCCTAGTTAAGGAAATACACGAGTCATAACCTTCACAGCATACAAAATCCGCAAAAACTTTGACATGATGATTTTCTCGCAGGCTCTAAAACAAACAGGCTAAATGCCCTTTCAACTCCATAACCAACAAATCAAAACAAAGAGGTTCAAAAGCAATGCTTATGACTACCTCAAACATTACTCCAAGTCTTACTCGGATCATTTAGATCCGTTTCTTTTACTGAAAAATGTGTTGTCTTTATAATCGTCTTTAAATCCGACTTGTCGTCGATATTTTTGTCGAACATTTCTATTTGACTACCAGTCAAACTATCGGTACTCGCAGCACCTCTAACATGCGTTTCACGTTGTACTAATCCGTTGTTAGGACGCAACTTTAAGGCGTCTAGTCCATGTTCTTGATACGTGGTATTGTTGAGAATGTCGCTCTGGCCTCCGGGTTTCCATTTGTTACCGAGAGTCGAGGGGTAAGGATATCGAGCTGGATGTGTTGATTGCCTGGTGGTAAAATTGAAGAAACCAGGTATCAGCAGGCGGATAAGAGGCAGAAGATCCGGGACGCAGCCTATAACCAACGCAAGACCAGTCTCAATTTGAGATATGGTGCTGTTAACATTCAATCCCGGGTCAGGGACATCGGGGTAGAATGCACGGTAAGAGAAAACAAGACGACAGATTCCGATAGCAGTAACACTTGAAAGGAAGTATTAGCTCGTGACAAATACAAAAGGAGAATAATGATCAATACCCCAAGCCCATGCACAGAATGAAGATTGCTGCAGCCTTTTTCCGTGAATTCATCTTGAGATCCTTTACCATATAGATTGGGATGCACAGAACCAATAGATCTGTAAAAATAGTTAAACCAGCAGTGGACAATATAAAATTGACACCATTGATGCATTTGCCACCCTTTATATATTTCCCGTCTTTAAATCCAGAAGACACAGGCCCATAAGGTCCAATTCCCGGATCTGTAGCATTTGCTTTAATCTGAGCTGTCAAATCCATCTCTATCGAGTAGAAGTTATATGAGAACGGTACACATTGAAACATATCGACAAAAAAGATAGCGATCATAAGGGCGAAATTGATGCATAAGAGTGCATATGAGGCGTTTCGAACTGTTTGTCTTATTCCCCCAAGACGAAGATATAGAAGAATCATAGAGGCCTTGACGAAACCGAGGATCGGATTGTAGCAAAGGGAATCGAACATTGACCATTTCATCTCGGTAGGTATGTCGATGTCGAATTGGACAAGATCTGATGATTTGTAGCCATATTTCGCGTACGATGTTACTGGTATCCAGGTTAGCATGATTAGAACCAAATTTCGTCATCTACACGGAGTCGATAAACCCTCCCATACTTCTGCAGAAAGTATATTCACAGAGCAAATCTTTCGTATGTGAAGAGAAATTATGAAAAACGGAGACTTTAAAGGTCTCCAGAAATCTGTGAAAAGAGATACTCACGTCCGTATATAGCGGCAGTTTCCACAACAGATAGAACCTATATTTGTCTCAGCCTCAATTTCGGATGACAACCTTATGCTCAACGATGTCCTACCCAAGCTATACCCATACAGATATCACCTACAAATTCTTTAGCAACCAAGCAGTGTAGGCCAAAAATCAGAAGACTCACTCCACATCATCAATCCCTTCCATTGTGGTTTTGATACTAACCTTGAGACTAGACGCCCAAAGCAGAAGATTGAGCCAACAACTTCAAAAACAACGATAATGACCAAACATGCGGTGTTCAATTGCTTGACCATTGTGAAAGGCAAAGATGGTACCTCGCAAAAGGCACTCCACTAGACTGAAAGTTCATCAAGGGGGCTTCGATCAGTTTAGAAAATAAGGTTTGAAAGCGATGGATAATATCATATATCGATGTCTGGATTCTGGTCGCTAATGGAATATCTCAGTGAAAGTTCTCAAATCTGTTCCTTCGCGCATTTGAATTAGGACCCTCTTGGGGTTCTTAGCAATACTACCCTAATACTACCCCTACACTTTGTGGTATCGTGCAAGTACTATTTTGGTCTTCTAGATGCTGGAAAGTGAGGTTCAAAAAGGGTAATACTATCAGGGGTGAGTGCTGGAGAAGTGAGATCTGCAGGATAAACTCTTGGCCGTTTGAAAACTTCAAGCCTACTCAGGAAAAGGCTTATCAAGTAAAGACAGCAAATGAATCCAAGTCCCACTACCGTGCAGAGTTGGAAGACATCTAAATTTGCCTTGGCTTCCATACCTTTGGCCATTGGGGTGATATCGAACCTGCTTGATAGGGATACCTGACATTAATCATGCCTTGTGTCTTTGGCTCAAAAACTCTCAGTCGGTTTATTTGCATGATCTATGAAGCAATATTAACTGAGTACACATTAGTAGAATCTAGCTATGGTAATTGCACCATCGAAGCGGGTGAGGTGATATGACAGGCGTAATTAGGGGAACAATAACAACTGGATGGTGGTTGGATCTGCCCTTGTCGCTCTGACCAATTCCCGTGCTACCCGTTGATCCTTGCGCGGGGTCCATTGTTGAAGGGACGAGAGGTGTGGGTTGAGAAAGGCCTCAGCGTAGGGAGCGGAAGCTAATTGCGATTTTGTCTCTTAGACCCCTTGTTTGTGACACATGGCTCAAGAAAACATGCATGTAGATGTCAGTCGCCGAAGGCTCGTTTTGAACCTGGAATGAATTTTATGGGTAGATTAAGCCTGTCAAAATTAGCCTAACATAAGTCTATCTCGGTCCCGATGACATTACAAGAATACGACGTTGCGGAGTACAATCCTCGGTGTTTGGATATGTATCGAACACTTGAGTCTTGATCCTGTAGACCACAACAACAATATTGATATCGCACTCAGGACGGCAATAGCACGGGTCGAGAGATTCTAGGTTCAAGTTTTCTATTAAATTTCACAAACAAACATTTGCAGGACGTTGATAAATTTGCACAGACAAAAGGCGTTAGAACTTAGCCCAAGCTAGGGGTTCCGGAAGTACGGAGTATGGAGTAACTCTAGTATGTTCACGTCCGCTGGTCCTTACCATTTTATCTTTTCTCTCCTTCCCTGAATGATTCCCACTGCTTGCAATTGACACTGGGCGAACGGGTTTTGACACATAATTGGCTAAGTTATGTGAGATAAGCTTATATTGGCACTTGATACACCCGAGGTAAGGTTACTAGGAGACTGGGTATACGAGTATATAATGTTTTAATGGCCAAACTCGAGTTGTATTATACGAATCAATTTTGCAGCTACTAATTTACAGATGGCAGGGCACTGCGAATCCTTCTAATATAGCAACCAATTGGTAGACCCACCGAAGAAAATTTATGTCTATAGGCCCTGTAGGGTGCGGAAGGAACCCTGAGAGAACCCGACCAATACTATTCAGTTCAATTTATCCACAATCTTAAGTTTTTGACATTGACCGGCTAGCGCCCCGACTCCTAAGAAGGCTCAGTTGCTTGTTTTTTTCTGTTTGAAAAAGAAGTAGAGTTAAAGCAAATCTAGATTTTGGGTATCTCGACAGGAATTGGAAAAATGAAGGAACCGTCAACGGAAGAGGCGTCGTCTTCAAAGCATTTGGGGATAATTAATCTCCTCTGCAAGATTGAAAATTTAATCGCACCGCATATGTACGTGCTCACTTGGAATACATTTTTAATATCTTGGGTATAGACATATATCTTTTGGCTCTTCTGCTATTCCACCTTTCCGGGCCCTCTTCTTTCCTTTCCTTCATTCTGTTTTCTTTCACCTCGTTCTCAAGAGCACAACCGAGAAATAAACGATCGAGACTAAGTAGGCGGAGCTCCATTCTATCCTAACGATCTTTGCAGTGACTAGAAAAACATTTCCACAGAGAACGGATCTGTATCCACCTCCAGATTCTCAACGTTAAGGTGTTCACGGCTATCATACCAAATGAATACCTTAAGCCCCGCATATCCATGTTTGCTAATCGCTCGCCGCTCTTTTCTCCGCCCCTTCATTCATATAAACACCATCGGCAGGCAAGCACTGCTTTTCATGTGTGATTGCAATCTATTTACACATACCCTTTAATTCTCGGACATGAATTTTCATCATCCGGCAATACGTATCGATGTTTTCGCCGTTTCTTGCCACACTATGAGGCAGTTTATCTCTACCTTTACCAAACTCGGAACGACTACTCCACACATATCGTGATAATCCACACGTTTATAGTGTTTGGTTTTTATGTCGAATTTCGTCTTCACTATGAAAAGGCAAGTTGATCCCGTTGATTCGTAGGTTCTTTTTTCACTTCATTGCTATTGTTGCCTTCATTAGTATACCTTCATCATTTCCATTGTTCTGTCCTATCTGGGATTATCTCAGAGTGGTCAAAGTCAAGATGAAGTCTTCACTCTTCGACAGCCTTGTTTCTCTTAATGCTGGTTTAATTGCTGCTACAAATACTCGTAGACATGATAATGGCACTTCTTCAACAGCACTCTTTGACTTTGAGACTATCCAGTTGAAGACTTCAGATCTCGCACAACTCAATGCCTCCATGCAAGCGCTTTTCACATTTGGGAATGCTTCTTCGGTAGATGCATCAAGCATTGCTTCTTCGAGATCGGCATGTAAGGTCTTTCCTGGAGATGCGGACTGGCCTGCGGATGATGTTTGGGATATCTTTAATGACCTGCTTGGTGGTGCATTGATTAAAACCATACCAATCGCATCAAGCTGTTATAATGATTGGAGTTATGTGAGTCTACTTTTATACTTAAAGTTCTCAAGAAAAAAAAAAGGGTGGAGTGTATCATGCGATTCTTCAAACGAACATTATCTTCAATGTCCAAATCTACCTTGAAAATTTCTTACTTGATCAAACCGATCGTTCAAAAGATATGATACTAATAAATTACATAGAACGCAGATACATGTGCCTTTGTCACAGATAATTGGACTAACTCTACCATGCACGAAGAGGACTCCACATCCATGATGTCCCCAATATATCAAGGTCTGACCTGCATGCCTACCACCGACCCAACAGCAACCTGCACACTTGGCGGTTACCCCGCTTACGCAGTCAATGCCACAAATGTCGCACAAATACAACTTGCCGTCAATTTTGCAAGGAATACTGGTATTAGATTCGTGGTCAAGAATACAGGACATGAGTTCTCTGGTAAATCTGGTGGAGCAGGTGCTTTGAGTGTTTGGACTCATTGGTTACAAGATATCAGATATGAGGGTGCTGAATTTACCGATGCGGATTTTCCTTATACTGGACCCGCCTTCACATCTGGAAGTGGTGTTGTTGGCGTAGATATCATGAAAGCAGCGAGCGAGCAGGGAATGGTTGTTGTTGGCGGCGAAGCAAGGGATGTCGGGGTGCTAGGAGGTTACATACAAGGTGGAGGACATGGTCCTATGACTTCAGTATATGGTCTTGCTGCAGACCAGGTCATCTCTGCTCGTATTATTACAGCCGATGGACGATTTGTTACTGCATCCTCAACTGAAAATACCGATCTTTTCTGGGCTTTACGCGGAGGTGGTCCCGCATCATGGGGTGTGGCGACATCTCTTACAATCAAAGCTTACCCAACGACTCCCGTCACAGTTGTCACTTTCACATTCGCCTCTGGTGGTAATGTTACCGATGATGCTTTCTGGCTCGGTGTGCGTGCTTATTGGGAAAGCTTTATTACCTTCAACAAGGCCGGAATCTACAGCTATTTCTTTGTTTTTCCTCCTGCAGCTTTCGGAGTGGATTATTTCATCATGTCTCCATTCTGGGCTCCAAATCACACACAAGCTGAAACCGAAGCCTTGTTGGCGCCTTGGTTCGGAAAGCTCACTGCGCTTGGAATAGACTTTACACCAGTATACAATACCTATGATACGCTATACGAAGGATGGGATGCATCTTTTGCTCAAGAAACTGTTGGTTCCGATGACGCTATTGTTGGTTCCCGCCTCTTTCTACAAGAATATCTTGAGGATGAAGCAACGTTCAACGCAACATTCGATGTTTGGTCAGGCTCAGCGAGAAACAATGCTTCATTACTCGTGGGTTTTAATATCAATGCACCAAATGTCGCCGGAGTTGATAATGCTGTTTTGCCCGCTTGGAGGAATACCACTCTTCACACTATGCAAGGTACATCATGGACGGATCCTACCAATTTTACCACTATGGCTTCCGCTCGAGCCAAGCTTAGCGAACTTCAACTTGCGTGGAAAGCTGTTACCCCAGGCACAGGAGCATATCTTGGAGAGTGCGATATTGAGGAGGTAGATTGGCAACATAATTTCTATGGTGTGAATTACGATAGATTGTTGAGTATCAAGCATGCGACTGATCCATGGTCATTGTTCTGGACCAAGACTGGCGTTGGAAGTGAAGTTGCTAGTGTGGTCAGCAACGATGCCATTCCAGATGAGAATGGAAAATTATGTTGGAATTAAATATCTTAATAAATAAGACACGAGTTTAGAATCAAAAGGCAGATAGTTTTGTCGATATGATGGTTGATGGGTGACTTCCTCGATGAATGGTGCACATACTAATGACCTTTGATGGTCTTCATTCTATGTTCTAATCTAAAGGCTCTGAAGCTTCAAAGTCTAATTGCTTTCACGTAATATTCGTTGGATAGAGGATGTGTATATGCGAATAGTCAAACCAGAAGAGATAAGCCACGTGGTGATTGTCTAGGACATGTTCAACCTCTGCTGTACTCAGAGCTGCAATGAAAATTTTCTCATACAACAAATTAAAGAAGATTAAGATGGAAAATCGCCATTCCAGATTCCTCATTTGCTTCAAACGGATAACTACATCTCGCGGCATAGGCTAGCGAGAGGAAGACTCTACTCTTACTCTACTCTTACTTCGCTCGTTAGAAAGTTCTGGACTTTGAAGTTATTTTCTTTGACCATGAAGTTCATGGAAGTATCTGTTCACTTCGAGTTTGATAACGAACTGATCTAATGTCGTAACATCCACAGTCAGTTTGCTGGCATAGAACAAACAATCCTCAACGATAGCTTAAAGTGAGTTTTGTAGATGCCTGAAACATTGTCCTATTGTTGATTCAGTTCGTCTCTAGCCTTAAAATATGTGCAGATTTTGCGCGGATCTTGTTGATAGATCGATTTGATTCCAGTTTCAAGACATAGTGTCTATTTTTTTACTATAGATAAGTATAAGAAAGGATGGTTTCCGGTGAAGTATCATCGAGTCAACGTTTTCATTCATCCTAAGTACTTCGACAAAACCTGTACAAAGCACTTCCATTTTTCGTAGCAGTATCTACCGAATCTCTCACTTCACATCGAATATCTTCACAATCAAAAATGGCTCCAGCACCTAGTCTTAGCGAGGTATCACATACAATGACCATCACAAAGAAAACACTAATTCGTAAGCTCGCCGCTTCCAAGGTTAAGTTTAATCGCCAGTCTTTGAAACCTATCCTTCAAGCTGTTTACGCACTCTATCAAATTGGATACCTGAAACTAGGGATGACTCTTGATTCGGTTCTCATCAATACCATTGCAGTATGGTGGAGAATGACAGGGGCGGCATTACACGAAACGGTCAAGAGTGAAGAGCTGATTCATAATAGCAATGGATTGACAAGAATAGATTGCATTAATCTGTTGTTGAAAGACGTGTAAGTTGTGAGAGTGTCAGCTAGGAGAATGGAGGGTTCTCACAACTTTTTAACGATACTAACTCGATTTCAGCGTTTGGATTTGGAATAGCAAGGAAGGAGAGAACGAGACTGACGATTTTCCAATTCCCAGATCCATTTTGGAGATTTCTGCTGCCATCAAATTGAATCCTCAAGTCATCGATTTGCTTCTTAGTTCAGTATATGCCAATGCTATACGACGGAAATATGATCGGATACAATGCCCTGGCTCCCTCCAATTCACAACTCTTGACGAATTTACGAAGGGATTTCCCAAGAATTTTGCAAATATGAGATCCAAACGGGAGATAGCAAAGACTTTAAACAAAGCACCCGAGTGCTTGAAACTCGTGAAGCATCTCTACGAGAACTTTGGAGAATATTTGATCCCAGCGAATAGTAAGCTAGCGATATCCGGATTTCCAGATTCTGTCCGTCAGTTTGTGGTTACTCAAGCACCGAAGCAGTCTCCTGGTACATCCCAAGAACTCAACGATGAGAGAACAGGGCCGATGGTGCTCTTCCATGGCACGAGTCTGTCATATCTACCAGGCATTCTTTTGAATGGCCTAAAAGCGAAAAGCGAAGAGATTGATGATAAGGTTTCTACTCTTTTCATGGCAGAGGACCCTGCGAGTTCCTACTATTACGTGAGACGTCGAGTCATTAAGTCCTTGTGGGAAACAGATCTTTACTCAACCTGTGGGGTGCTCTTAGCTTGTGAGCTTTCGCGGACGAGAAAACCAGATTGGAATTATGAAACGCATCATGACGGCGATGTCAAGATTGGTAGACCCCAACCAATTCACATTTTTGGCCCTAAAGATACCAGGTTGATCAAAGTAAGATATGTGTTTATTCTTCCATATGGTGTTTCCAGTAAGTACCTGTCGGCTCCTACACTTTCGACCATGAAGCCTTTGATGTTGAAAGCTTTCAAGTCGAAAATTTTCCAGCGGATTTGAGCAGGCAAAGCTGACAAACTCAAAAGGATTACGTGCTGCCTAGGCCAAACTCCAAGGAAAGTTGGACTTCGGAAATGCCTTTTCTTGGAAAGGATTTGTTATACCTACATAGATAAATAGTTTTTGTTCTACATTGTACACATTTCTTCTTTCAAATCATCTCCATCTGCACTGTATCTGTCTCGTGATTCATATAATGTAGATTTCTACAGTAAACTCACAAAAGGTGTCTACAAGGTGGTCCAATGTAGTATGAGAGAAAAATATCGTGAAATCTTCAATCCTTTTTGAATATAGAAATGCTTTTAGAGATCGAAACAGCTCCAATATATCTTTTCAAACAACCAAGCACCGCGAGTCCTTGAGCATTCGACTCCACCACCACCGATGCCGCTGCCGCCTCCATTTTTCTTCCCATTTGCTTTTCTTCTCGGCTAAGTTATCCATTCCGAGTCCGAAGTTCATTTCGTATTTGATGCACCTTAGTACCTATTTGCGGGGGGGTGCCAAGTACTGAGGTTGGCAATATAGCCCAATTAAAGAGTCTTGGGCCTAGTTAATCTCTAAAGGCTGTGAATGAATGATTATCCCAAGCCGCACTGGCTCCTAGTAGTACTTCAGGAAGATATCTGAAGTGGAGGGAGCAGCGAGCTAGCCAGCAAGTGGTTGCTTGAAGCAACAAACTAAAGCCGTAATGTAATAGAAAGAGTCAACATATCATCATCCAGTGTAGATCAATTTGGATAACAAGGTTCCGTCTATAACATGTCTGATGATATAGTTGATGTCACATCATGTCAACATCACTTTGTCATAGCCATATCAAAATGTGCTTGTAATGTGTTTTATTCTTTCTCCACCCAAAGACTAACGATGTAGTTCTGTTTTAAACGCCAAGTGATAAACTCCATAAAATCAAATTCCCGTCCAGATGACTAGATTCAATACTCATGATTCTCATAAAACGTCACCTAAAATCATGCGTAGAGCTTCTTCTCGTAACTCTCCATGTTGACACCACCCTCAAGTTGAGCACTGGCAGTTCTCAATTCAAAACGTGTAGTACCGTTCTCAACAGCCTCGTGGAGAGCTTTAAGACTCATTTGTCCACAGTCTTGGAGAGAGTGCTTCAAACCTGCAGCGAGGTATGGAACAAACTTGGTGATAGAACTATAAAGTATTAGCATTGGGAAAATAAAATTGTGAATAGAAATCATACCCTCTGTGTGCGACTGCACCAGATACACCCTGAGCAACGAGAACACTGTCACCCTCCGAGAAATATCTGGCGGTTCCAGCGTTGCTCTTTTGGCTGTCCTTGGCACCAGCACCAGCCTTCTTATCTTGCATAGCATCGATGGAACCCATACCACGGTATGCCTTGACAAGCTTACCCTCACGACTCACGAAAGAAGTACCTGGAGATTCAGTGGTACCGGCCAAGAGACCACCCATCATGATGGTAGTAGCACCAAGAGCAAGACCCTTGACAATGTGACCAACATTTTGGATACCACCATCAGCCATACATGGAACACCAAAGCGAGCAGCAAATGAAGCAACGTTATAGACAGCAGCAGCTTGTGGTCTACCAACAGCCATAACCTCTTGAGTGATACAAGCACTTCCACTACCCATTCCGATTCTCAAACCATCAACACCAGCGGCAATCAATGAAGCAGCTTGCTCACGAGTAACGACGTTACCTCCGATAACATCAAGATCAGGATATTTCTCCTTGATATACTTAACCATCTCGATTTGGTACATGCTGTTACCTTGACTGCTGTCAAGAACAACGATGTCCAATTGAGCATCGACCAACTTTTGGAGACGAATTTTGTCTTCGGGTCTGGTACCGATAGCAGCAGCGCAGATCAATTGCTTGGAATCTGGAAGTTTGGAAGCCAATGGGTAATGGATGTTCTTGTTCAAATCAGATCGGGAGATCATAGAAACGAGGTTTCCGTCCTTGTCAACAATTGGAAGCTTTCCCTTCTTGGATTTTGCGAGAATGGCATTGGCCTCAACCAACTCAGTACCGTATGAAGCGGTGACCAAGTCTGTAACCATAACACTTGAGACGGAGGCGCTGTCATCTTCGAATTGAATATCTCTGTTGGTAACGATACCGACGAGCTTGGAGCCCAATTTTCCGGTTTCTGTTTTGGAAGATATGTTAGCGGTTGCAAGATCGAATCATTCTTTTGAACAGCAAAGATGAAACACCAAAAATCATAAAAAGTAATTGTCTCCCCACGACCTTGCGGTCAATACGGATGAACGAAAGTTATTTGAATTATGTTTTAATAATCATGTGAAGGTGTGTAGGTAGGGGTATAATAAAGAGATAGGAAGTACGAACCTGTTACTGGGTATCCTCCGAAACCCCACTTCTCCTTCAAATCCTTAACTTCACCAACAGTTGCCTGTGGGCTAAGTACGACTGGGTCAAGGATGAAACCGTTTTCGTATCTCTTAACCTTTTGAACCATCTCGGCTTGCTCATCGGCAGAGCAGTTGTGGTGAATAACACCAAGACCACCTTGTAAAGCCATGTGAATGGCCATATCGTGCTCAGTGACAGTGTCCATAGGGGAAGAAACGAAAGGAGTCTTGAGGGTAATGCGCTTGGTAACTGGAGAATCGAGAACGACCTCGGAAGCAGCAAATCCAATGTAACCTGGAAGAACCAAGAAGTCATTGTAGGTCAAACCTCCATGCTTCTTGGAATCGATCAAATCATTGATGCTGAGACCATCGCGAGATTCATACTCCTTGAGGATTTCGAGAGCCTTGGTGGCATCCAAGACTTCCTTAGCTGGAGCCAAGAAGTCCGAAGCAGATGGCTTGGAATCTCCGTTTGCTTGAGGAGACATTCTGTAGAGATGTATGGGTAGATAGATGTGCGGGGAAAAAGTAAGAGGGGAAATGAATTCAAATCAAGAATTCAAAGAGATGAGAAAAATTGGAAAAGATGACAAAGAGATAGTCGACCTCTGAAGTACGAAGAGTAGAAATTGAGGTTATTGATGAAATCAAATCTCTTGAATGAAAATGTACAGTCGACGGGTTGAAGTTTCCTTCTCCCAAGAGAAAAAAGAGAAAGGGAAAAAAAGAGAAGAGAAAAATTATTATGAATGTGAAATATGCGGGGCGAAAATGACTGGTTGCTAGAGGCACTAAGCCAGTTGTGGTTAAGCGGGCTGTCGATAAGAGAGGGTCACGTGAAGATATGAAAAGTGCCATGCATGCCCAGATGAGTATGGATGGCGATTGAGCAATGAGGATTGAGCAACGAAATGAGTCCAAGTTCAGATAAGTGACTGGGGATGATTGATGATTGAGAAACATCAGATCAGATCGAGCAGACCGCCCAGGTGGACCGGCCTAGGAAGCGATTGATGTGCGATGTATAATGACGCTCCGCTGGGCCACTGCCGTGGAGGCTTCTTCGCTCCGCTCTAGTGCCCAAGGGAATTGTTGTGTGAAGTGGATGCACATATATAAAGTTAAATTGCAAAGGTATGTATGGGAGAGATTCTTGACTTACAATGACTTACCATGACTTGTATGCGATGATCACATGCTTTTTCCAATCGTCCATACATAGCTATGTGAGCACAAACCTTAGGTAGCATTCATATGCTTAAAAAGGCGGCACTCACTACTTACTACTTACTACAAGATTGCAAGACAAGAGACAAGACAAGAGCGAAGGAGGAAAAAGGTAAAGCCGATCCGACGCCCAAGCACAAAGTACAAAGTGCAGAGTGCAGAGTACAATAAATGAACGAGTTCCACTTCCGCTGGGTGCAAGGATTTACTCTCAGCGCGTGGAGTTGTGATTGGTCCATTTGTACATTCTCATGTATTCTACTTTATATTCTCTGCTCTCTGTGTTGTCAACCGCCCTCAGCCACTCAACCTCTTTTGCTGGAGCAACCGAACCGAACCGTGCAGAAGCAAGAATTGGATGTAAACAAAAATTAACCCTGCGTTTGATCCAGAAAAAGCAATTTTTGGGAGCAAAAAAAACCCTATTTCAACAGTGAGGCATGAAACGAGTGAATGATTGAATGTTCGGTGCCTGATGATGTGAACAATATCCACTCCCGGTACTGCACAAGTAAGTAAGTAAATAGGTAAGTAGGTAGTAATAGTAAGTATCGTTTGTACCTTGATCAAGTGTTCCACTTCCACTTACGGATCAACAAATGGAAATTCACGTCTTTTTTTCCCCAGCCCCTCACTTCACTTCGCTCACTCATCATTTTCAAACTTCACTCCTCTTCGCTCTTCACTCTTCCCCCTTCTCTCTCTGCTCTTTGCTCTTTGCTCTTTGCTCTTTGCGCTTTGCTTTGCTCTCTCTCTCCTCTTTACTCTTCTGGACCCATCTAAACATCGAATCGAAACTACCTTCATCCCTCCTGTGATCCCTCCTTCCCAATCTAAGTATCTCCGAATGCAAGACTTCTAGTTGGTCATTTATATCGTTGATCCCGCCATCGTCCTATCAGATCAATCGTACCTTGCATCCATCATCCCTTCCACTTCTTCTATCAGTGCGATAACGATACCACATATACCCAGCTACCACAAACCCGTCACTCCACGCATAAACATAAACAACAACAACAATACTACGTCGTATGCCCTACTGAAATATCACATCTATCGCTTCTGCTATCCCTTCTTCCCGCTTGTCCGTCTGTTGCAATAATCTTAATATTGGATGCTGATGGCCTGAGAGAGAAAAGACCTTTCACATTCCATATCCCGCAACCTTCAGCTTTTTTTCTTTTAATAGCTAGCTATAGGGATTAACTTGGATTACAATACACCGTTTTGGAAATTTGGATATCCATACGTATTCATACTTCCTCCGTAAGTGCAAAAGAAGCCGATATCAATTGTTCTTTAGTTGCCATCCGCCGCGCCAGACGCCATTGTTCGAGAAGGGTGTAAACAATAAACAAACATTGGAGGGGGAAAGGAGCTTCACCATCACATCACTGCACTGCTTATACCCACCAACGATTATCTCTCCTACCTGTACACCTCGAAAGAAACGACGCACGGCCTACGAGGCAACTCGGATACCGCATGCGACATACTCTTCAAGATATTGAGTGAATGACCGGCGACTCGGAGAACCTTCTGCGCTTACCTTTCCTTTGCCGTTCGGTGCGCCTTAATTCAATACTTCTCGTCCGATTGCCGTAATGTCGTACCGTCATTTATTACGCCAAACACAAACCGACCCTGTTGTAACAGGCAATTCAAATACGACAAAGAGGGCACCTTCGAACGCATCAACAGCATCAAGTGGCTATTCAAATTCATCTAGCATTTATGAATCAAGTGGCACAAGCATACTGTCCTCAACGACGTCGAGCGAGTACGGAAGTCGTAGGAGAGGTTTAAGTGAAGCCGCCGGAATGTACAGTTCTTCAGAAAATCGCAACGGGAAAGGAAGCATTGAATCGAGTCCGGATAGTGCGTACAGGAATGCCAGGAAATCTTTGCGACCACTCCCTCAACCTCCAGGTCAAAGTCCACCGGAAAGAGACAAAACCCCAGCCCAGCACAATCGCGGAAAGAGTATCGACGTGATCAGAAGCAATTTTCAGCCACATTCTCGCACACAAAGTGTAGACGTGCAGAAGGCATCTATTAAACACCACAATCGCGGAAAGAGTATAGATGTATCCAAATTAACTTTATTTGAGTCTCCTGCCCAATCGCCCGTAAGCCCCGCAACAAGTCCGACTCGCAGTCCAACACGCCGTCCGCCCATGGTTCGGCCCAATTCCATGTTGTTAAGTCGTTCCGATTCAATCAGTGTTGGAGCAGGAGCTCTTTCAAAGCTTGGCCCACTGCACACGCATTCACCACTTACGAGACCCGAGCTACAAAGTTTCGAACGATCCTCGACAAGTCAACTTCGAACCCTCTCAAAATTCGCTCAATCCGCAACTCCCGACGATTTTACCATTACATCGCCAGAACAAGAGGTAGCAGGATTACAGGGTCGGCGTAGACTGCAGCGCAGCGCGATTTCGAAAGACAAAAATGGCACCTTGAATAAATCTATCGGTGGCTATGGTTGGGAAGGTAGAAACTGGATGGACAAACAGCGACAGTTTTTACAGGCTTATGAGTATCTTTGTCATATTGGAGAAGCCAAGGAATGGATTGAAGATATTTTGAAACGAGAAATTCCTCCAACTGTGCAACTCGAACAGACCTTGAGAGACGGGGTTACATTGGCGGAGGTGGTGGAGGCTATCAACCCGGAGCAACGCATACGGATATTTAGGAATCCTAAACTGCAAGCTCGGCATTGGGACAATATCGCTCAGTTCTTCCGATTTCTGGATGAGGTACAACTCCCCGAGCTTTTTCGATTCGAACTTATCGATTTATACGAGAAGAAAAATATCCCTAAAGTCATTTATTGTATACACGCGTTGAGTTGGCTACTATTCAGGAAGGGAATCGTGGACTTTCGAATTGGCAATCTTGTTGGACAACTGGAATTCGAAGATCATGAATTGGAAGAAATGCAGAAAGGATTGGATAAAGCTGGAGTCAGTATGCCGAGTTTTGGGAATATGAGTGCGGATTTTGGAGTTCCAGAACCAGAGCCTGAACCAGTGGAAACCGAGGGTGAGCGAATCGATCGAGAGCTTGGTGAGAACGAAGCTATAATCGTAGAGTTACAGGCACAAATACGGGGAGCTTGTATGCGAATGCATTTAGGAAGAACAATGCAAGGACTTTGGGATACCGAAGACTGGCTCATTGAGCTTCAGTCGATGATTCGTGGGGACTTTACACGACAAATCGTGGAGTATCGTTTGAATATGAAACGTTTCGCGGTGAACCTGCAAAGTCATGCACGTGGATTTTTAGTACGAAAGAACCAATCGAGTCAAGAGAAATTCTGGAAAAGCCGTGAAGGAGATGTACAGAAGATTCAAAGCTTATTCAGGGCCAAGAAGGTTGGGCAACAGGTCCGAGAAGAGGTATGCATGATGCGATCCGCTTTGCAGCAGTCAGAATTTGTTGTCAAAGATTTTCAGTCAAGCATTCGTGGATTTCTTGCTCGGAAAGTTTTGGTGGCTCAGCAGAAGGAAACCGAGTCTGTACATGTGTCGGCCCCAGTACTGAATCTGCAAGCTGCAGTCAGGGGTATGCTTGTGAGAAAGAAAATGATGGAGCAAGAAGAAGACATGTCATCTCTTACTGTATCAACCCCAGTGCTAGATCTGCAATCTGCAATGAGGGGCATGATTGTGCGACAGAAGGTTTTGGCACAACAAGAAGAGATGAACTCTCTCACTGTATCAACCCAAGTTTCAGATCTGCAGTCTGCCGTGAGGGGCATGATTGTGAGGCAGAAGATTTCAGCACAACAAGAAGAGATGAACTCTTCTACCGTATCAGCCTCAGTTTCAGATCTGCAAGCAGCAATGAGGGGAATGCTTGTGAGAAAGAAGTTGGTAGCTCAAGAAAAAGAAACATCATCCAAAGCTGTGTCAACTCCCGTATTAAATTTGCAGGCTGCAATGAGAGGAATGATTCTCAGAAAAAATATTGCAGAAGACCAAGAAGATCTTTATCGCGAAGAACCTTCAATTACAGCAATTCAAGGGTTTGCGAGGGCCTTACTAACAAGAAACCAGATCTCTCAACAGCAGGAAGCATTGCATGCATGTACACCCATCTGGGAGAAGCTTCAAGCAATTACCAGGGCGGGTGCTCTTAGACTTGAAGTATTTGATACACAACAAGCTTTGAAGAGCCATTCTGAAAGCATTTCAAATCTTCAAGCCTTTCTTCGTGCTGGAGCAGTTCGCCGTGATGTCACAGAGACCTTGTCAGGGTTAGAAGAAGATGAATCATCAATAGTAGAACTTCAAAGCTTAATTCGTGCTATGCTTGTTCGACGCTCAATTGAGGATGATTACGACATTCTTGTCACAGAGTACTCGGCAATCACAGACCTGCAATCTATGATAAGAGCTGGTATGGTCAGACAGAAAACGGAAATGATCTTGGACGATCTTCAGGCGAATGAAGAAGAAATCATACAACTTCAGGCCTTGTCACGTGCTGTACTACTTCGTAACGATATTGAAGGGGTGTTGGGAGAATTGGAAGCCGAGGAAGATTTCATTGTTGCAATGCAATCAGCAGCTAAAGCTTCTTTAATCCGAGCGGCATATGTAGAGAAGCAGCGTTTCTTCAAGGAGAATATGGAAAAGGTTGTGAAGATACAAAGTTTTGTTCGTGGGCGTTTACAGGGCGAGGCTTACAAGAGCTTGACAACTGGAAAGAACCCCCCAGTCAATACTGTCAAGAACTTCGTCCATCTTCTTAATGATAGTGATTTCGATTTCAATGAGGAAATTGAGTTCGAGCGTATGCGAAAGACTGTTGTACAGCAAGTTCGTCAAAACGAATTGGCAGAGCAATACATCGATCAATTGGACATCAAGATTGCCCTCTTGGTGAAGAACAAGATTACACTGGATGAAGTTGTCAAGCATCAGCGAAATTTTGGCGGACACTCAGGAAACATTCTCGTCAACAGTTCCATGGCTTCAGGGAATCAATTTGATCTAAAAGCTCTGAACAAGAATTCGAGGAATAAGCTTGAGTTATACCAACAACTCTTTTTCAACTTACAAACTCAACCTCAGTATCTTGCCCGGTTGTTTCAAATAATCCGAGAACAGGGTACTGCTGAAAAGGACTGCAAACGCATCGAGACCTTAATGATGGGTTTGTTTGGATATGCGCAAAAGCGTCGTGAGGAGTACTACTTGCTCAAATTGATTGCTCGCTCTGCTAGAGTAGAAATCGAGCACTTCGCCTCAATGCAAGACTTACTCCGCGGTAATTTCTTTTGGACAAAACTCCTCGCTAATTACACCCGGTCTCCTCGAGATAGAAAATTCCTTCGTGATCTGCTAGGTCCTCTCATCACGGAAAATATCATCGAGGATCCCGCACTGGACCTTGAGAGTGATCCAATGCAAATCTATCGCTCAGCTATCAACAACGAAGAGCTCCGAACAGGTAGACCAAGTCAAAGAGCATTGGAGATTCCTCGAGATCAAGCAATCAAGGATCCAGAAACTCGAGACATGTTCATCGATCATTTACGAGACTTGAGAGAAATTTCAGATCTTTTCATGCTTGCTTTAGAAAGTCTTTTGCACAGAATGCCTTATGGTGTTCGCTTCATATGCCAGCAAATCTTTGAAGGACTTTGCCAGCAATTTCCTCAGGAACCACAACTAATTCTCCTGCAGGTTGTTGGGAACTGGTTCTTCAAGTTCTACCTATACCCAGCTTTGACCACTCCAGAGTCTATGGGTGTAGTGGAAAGGCAGCTCACCCCACTGCAAAAGCGCAATCTAGGCGAAGTTGCCAAAGTCCTTGGGCAGATCTCATCTGGACGGTTGTTTGGTGGCGAGAATATGTTCTTGCAACCATTGAATGCCTACGTCACTGACGCCATTACCAGAATCACTGAAATCTTTTCCAACATTATCTCGGTGCCGGATGCGGAAAATACTTTCGATATTGACGAGTTCAATGATCTGTATGCTCGTACGAAACCTACACTTTATATCAAGATGGCCGATATTTTCGCAATACACAACCTCATTTGCGAAGATCTTCCACAAATCTGTCCAAGCCGCGATGACGTGCTTCGAGAAATTATTCAAGAACTCGGCAGTGCCAAGAACAATGAGTCCGAGATGTTAGGGGGTTCCTCTGGCGAAATTCAAATGACCTTGAATCCTAAACTTCACGACATGGATGACCCCGAAGCTGAAGTGAAAGCACTATTTATGGAGACCAAGCGATGTATTTTGTACATCATTCGAGTTCAATCCGGCCCAAACCTCATGGAAATTTTGGTGAGACCGATAACACCAGAGGATGACCAAAAGTGGCATGATTTACTACGAGAGGAATTTTCGGCAGACAGCAAGACTCGTGGAGCATACTCTGATGCCAATACTTTAACAGACATAAAATCCATGTCATATTGGGAACTGAAGAGGACTGCTTTGGAGAACATCATGAGACTTGAGCAGCTTGGCAGAATCTCAAGACAAAATTTCTACCAGGACATTCTAAATGCTATTGCTGTTGACATTCGTACCAAAAGCAGACGTCGTGTTCAGAGACAAAGAGAATTGGAAGGTGTTAAGATGACATTAGGAAATTTGGGCGAGAAGGCGGACTGGCTTGAGTCACAGAGAAAGAGTTACGATAATTATATTGAACAAGCTATGATGACATTGCAGAAAAAAGGGTATGTGATCTACTCTGTGTGTTTTTGATACGATGCTAATAATTGATCAAACAGGAAAAAACGTTTCCTTATGCCTTTCTCTAAACAATACAACCACGAAAAGGAACTCGAGCGTACTGGTCGTACATACAAATTTGGCTCTTTCAAATATTCGGCTCGAACCTTATCGGATAAAGGTGTATTGGTCGCTTGGAAAGGATACCCCGAACGTGAATGGGATAAGATCAATCTTACAATTTCATGTGATCAAGTTGGTGTATTCTCCATTGAGGGTAGCAAAGGCAGCATTGTCATTACTGGTGCAATGGCTCAAGTTCCTATGGACTCACTTCTTGCTGCACAATTCGCGAACCATCAGTATATGGATATGTTTGAGGGTGCGATGAGATTAAATGTTAATCTATTCTTGCATCTGTTGTACAGAAAGTTTTATAGGACTGAGTAATGTGGATGGTCGGATATGGAAATGGCCAAGTTTGCAGGGGAAGAAGTTACTTGAACATCAAAAATGAGGAAGAGATGACAAAGGTGCATCTTATTCTAACGGGAAAATATCTCTGATTTTAGGCGCAAGTTATATTTTATGGCATGGACTCGGCGTCGCATTAGGTGATGAGGTGGGAGACTTGGAAAATCCCAAGGTCGGCCTGGGTTGGGGTTATGGTTCATGGTATTGTGTATGTACATATTCATTTTCTTCTTGAAGACGTGGGACGAAGTATTAAACGATAAGCGGGATTCGGGAAGCAGGGAGACGGCTGCTATGAATATTGATTGTTAGTGATATCACGAGATCATATGAATATGAATATAATTCTATTAAAATTACGTTTTGAACATCAAGTACGAGGCCCTTCTCAAGTAGTAACGGGCCAGGTGAATATTGCCAAACCGCGACTTCTTGAATGGTATATGACAAGCATGCTGCTTTTCAAAAGGTAAGAGCTGTCATTCAAGCTTCACTTACAGCAATCCATAAGAATAACATCTCAAGATGATTTATTCTCTCTTCGGACAACTTGTTTAATGTCATCTTCTTGAACAATCAACTTTCCCTCTATACGGCGTCAAATTGGGCTCGAGAAACGACTGAATGTGGCACCTTCCCTTTGACAAATCAGCGTCTCGTTTTTGTATCTCGGCCAAACCACGACTTTGAACGGCACACGACTGCAGAGCCTTTACCCAATGAAACTCAAGTCACCCTTCTTGTCCTCTCTACTGCTTAATACCTACCAAGTCAACTCCATGCGACCGCGAAATGATCTCACCACAACTGCACCAGCTTCAGTTCTTCAACAGAACCCCGGGTGTGCCTTAGTCAGCTCTACACTATTCAAATGCGAATCGATTAGTCCCGGCTTTACCTCTCTTGTCCCATCAGCACAAGCACAATGTCTGTGTTATGATTCTTCAAAATGGATTCCGACGATATTCGACAAAGCGGTGCAGACCTGCGCCGATTTTGCAAGCACAGCCGTACCAAGCGCACACCCGGCATTTGTTAACTTGGAGGGATTTTGCGGTAATGTTGGAAATATAATGACGACAATGGGACCTGCTACCATCTCTCCCATTACGACTTTTGAATCATCAATTACGACTACAACAATCCATAGTGTGATACCAGCTTGCTATACTGCTTTATCTCTAATAAAATTTTGTGCTGGCCTTGTTCCAGGGTTTATGGCTTTGGGTCCTTCTCAGCAGGCTTCATGCCTGTGTTACGCGAGTGTCACATCCTGGATCCCAAAGTCCTTCGATAATGCTATGGAGACTTGTTTACAATTTGCGCAAAGTGAAAGTGGGATTGCAGGGTTGGTCTCGTCAGTTGATATGTTCAATGGTATCTGTGAAAGCATGGGAGACGTTTGGACAATGGGGGGGCAGGTTTCATCTATGGTCACCTCGCACTCTACAACTTCGTCTGATGTGGGTTTGGCTCCTTCGACTTCAATTAATACCCCATCACCAGCCAGTATACCTGGATTTACTAGTTCAGTCATATCCACCATTGCTATTCATTCCTCCACACAAAACACGCGATCAATTGTGAAAACAATCTCGGTCACAACCACAAGCAGATCAATGACCAGTACAACTTCAATGCCTGGATCTGGAGCAATTGACACTAGCCAAGACGGAAATAAAGAACTGAAAGATGTGAGTGATCCGATGGTCATATTGATTAGTTTTGCGTGTGCAGCGTTGGTGCTTTTTTTATACTAGTTCCTGCCTTGAGCAGGAAAGTAGCCAGTGTATTGGGGCAAATGAGATCAGCGAGGACACCGAGAGGGATGATATAGATCACGTAGTGAGAGGATGTATCTGGGTTGCAAAGCTCTGGAATCGGGGTTTGGAATTTGGAAGTTGGGATGCGCGTATGGTAGGAGCTAGAGAGCAGCCATTGGCGGGTTTCGGATATTTTACTTACTCAGTGAGATGTAATTCTAGTATCGATCCATAGCCGAAGGAATGGATGAAGGGGTTTAAATGTTCAAACGACCTGTTTTTTCTCATTCATTGTTTGGGCGTATCTTGAACATGTCTCCGACCATGAGGCTTCAAGTTTGTTCGAATTTTCATATATATTGAAGCATTGAACTTCGTTGGTCGATGGACCTTGGGGCGAATCAACCACCGGAGGATGTGAGCTGCTGAGCTCAATTGAAAAATTTAAGTATCAATCATTAAACTCGTTACGGGTTAAAATTGTTTTTAAACATTAAAATATCACGTCAATCCCGCCAGTCCGGGTCATGGGAAGCCTCCACAGCGAGCCTGAAGAACAAATCTCAAACTTTCGGGATTTCAAGTTCCATAAAATGAAAATTCTCATGTGAGAAAGTGGTATCATACACGTCCATTAACCTCTACTTTATTTGACAAGCCGGCACCGCGGCCTCATCCCCATTCCCACTTTCCAACCTCCTATGTGATTTTTGACTTTCATGAGAACTCGGACCAAGCCACAAGTCGCCCTTGACATCCATGGTCTGACTAATACTCGAATGTAGAGGGGGTGATTCTCTTCCATTACTTGATATTACTGTCGTCGTGAATCCGACGATGGCGAGATCGGGCCTTAGATTTAGTTCCGTGTCGTACATTCTTGTTCGTCTTCGGTTCATTCCATCCATCATGCGCGTGTGAAGGCCTCCAGACGATCCGATTGATTTCTCAGACCAGTCAAGGAATGAGCGGATGAGAGGCTTGAGTGTCGCTAAGCAAGAGGCTATAAGTCCGACAGCTGCTTCGACAATTGAGAGGATGATGACATCACTGACATAGGATCAATATGTGAGGTTGTTGATGGAAATGGAAAGTGACATGCAAGGGGAAACATACGCTATTGAATAAAGATAATCGTCGGCATGCAAAAGATCGTTAATGTATGCGATTCTTGTCAGGGTACATACGCTAGCACTGATAATCGGTCAGTATCTTTTGAGGCAACCTCTATCGGATTGGCAAATTAACAACGTCGCTTACATGGAACCTAATGCTAAAGTCATTGCGACCGCGGCTTTCGTTCTTGTCGTGATTTGAAGATCTGCCACGATGAACGCCGGAATTATCCCCAGAGTAAAATCTGCCATAACGTTCACGACTCCATGGCCATATGCCATGGCTGCTATCGTGGAGGGTTGTAAACAATGCCCATCGGTTGCTCCTCCAAATCGCCTCCAGTAGAATGATATTGGCCTACATTGAAGTAATAGAAAGGCGAAAAAAGCTGTGGTGTACAAGAGAAAGATTGTCATTGAGATATAAATGGTGTATATATGAATTGGCTTCACGGCGATGCGGACGAGGTAAAGAGCGATGGATATCTTGATAATAGCTATAGTAGGAGGGTAAACGATTTCCAAAAAGCACCACCACTAAATAAATATGTCAGAAAATTTGAAACCATGACTTGGTATTGAGAGGCATACTTTCAATCCACTCAAGTAACGCTCCAGTGTCATAGTATCATTGTGTTGTCCAAACCCTGAATTAATTCCCAATATAGTAAAGACAACCCCAGCGCACAACAAAAACTATATGATGTCAGTATATATCCTTCCTGGCCCTACGTGATGAGTATTACCAAAGAGAAAACTGCAATGGCATCATCAGCACCAAATGCCTTCAACAACTTAGTTCGAACATAGCATCGTAAAGCAACCGCCACACACGCAATCCCAGAGAACAGCAATGTAATGATCAGAATTTCATCTTGTTTGTCGGAAGCTTCTGTCACCATCTCGGCAAGTTAAAATGTGCAAAGAAAGATGAAGCAATGATCAAAAGGATTCATAAGAAATAAAAGAGTGACCAGCCTAGCGATTCATTGGAATGATTACAAGATCAGGACGATCGTCAAGAATGGGAGAAGATTTCTCGCTTTTCCATTTGTTTATACTTTTGCGCAGCCCCGGCACTGATAATATGCTCCCCGACGCTCTATTTCCTGACATCTTGCGGGTATTCTTCGATATTGTATGGGGATAGAGCACAGATGGTTATTCCTTAATGATAACGTTGGTCCTTGTTTTGATATAAAAGGAAGTGATGGATCCGCTATTTTCATCAGTCACAATCATTCTACACATATCCCGGAATTCCAGAACAATGCTTCTTTTTGCTGACTCCCCTCGTTCCATACGCAACGCTCAGGTTTGGAAAAGAAAGAAATTTGAACGTACCAAGTATCTTAATGTAGCTGTATAAGGTCTACATGTGGGTCTCTGTATATTTCTAGTAAAGCAGAACAACCCACTAAACTTGACCCGCTCTCAAGCCGCTGAGAGTTGAGGTATCCACATGGACGTCCACATGAACGTATCCATACTCCGTACTTTGTAGACGTAGCACTGGTCTCAGAGTGAGACGACAAGATTGATTGACCTTGGATTTTCGAAATCCATAGAACTTTGTGGGAAAAAGTGGTTTGAGTAAGATCAGATCGGAGCAGTAACCTTAGATTAAATGCGGATTAAGATTGGACAGCTATCTAACTATGACTGCCTCTCTTGATGCCGCACCGCCTGTTCGAAAGCAGCCTTGAGACCCTGAAGTTTATTTGAACATTTTGATCCATACCGCCTTATAATTTGCACAAGGTAGAACAATACGAACTTACGAAGTGATAGATATCGGATTAATACCGGCGAGTGAGATATCGAATAACAAAATCATTCTCCGGAACCCTGTGTTACCCCTGCGTTCGAATAATTAATGATACCTTGGCTAACTTTGCCATGGAAAAGGAGGAAATGAATTTCGAGATCAAATTCTTCTAAAGATGTGGGATAGACATTTTTTGTTTCTCAGGTACAAGATGTTGAGATCGAGACTACTCATCTAATCATGTCAACCTTCATATTTGATCAGATTGATTCGGTTTGGCAATCAATTCGCGACGAAGGAAAGAGGATGCGAAGAGCCGCGTAACGTTCAGTAAAATCTTTGATGAATGAAATGAACCGACTCGTGGAATTGTGAAGTGTTCGCATTGACATGGATGGCATAGATCTTAGAGTGATCCATTCGGAGAACCACAACCTGTCAGATCAAACATACCAAAAATATAAACGTTTTAACGGTGCATCGAGGGATCAAACTTCTCCAAGATGCCAAGATGCTAGAACGATGATGAGCATCGAATTTCCCCAGTACGGATAATCACTACTAGGGAGAGTTTCAGCATCTGTTCGTCCCGCTCATTACTCAGAAATCGTGATGCTTCAATGTCCCAGGCGAGCCGAAGTAGACGAATCAATGTAAATGACTTTTCCAAGGCAAAAGTCCCTTGATTAATCATGAAAATCTCACAACTACCGGAAAACTATAAGAAGATGTTGTAGTACTTCGTGTGTATTTTGACGGCCATTACGCCAGAAACAACATGAGAATATCCCGGAACAACTAAGCGATGATATGTCTTGCCTTTTTTTTGTACTACAGCTGCTGCGAGGTCTGCCTACTCAACTACCTCATACACTAGGTCACGTACTTCTTTACTAGTGGAAATGAATCCCAGGTCTACTTCAGATGATGAGAAATCCAAAGTGCACCAAAATGGTTTTCGTATTGATGTTGCTTATTCATACCGCCAAAGCATCCGAAAGACAGGCACTAACTAACTAGACAAGGAGGTCACTTCCGTTGTAGCTGAAGAAGATCATCTTTGGGCACGTGAGGAGCCACTCCATCTTCATATCGTTTTGGTAACATGACTATCGATCTTTTGATATATGTTTCAGTTTTGGGGATGCGCGATCGGAACGAGCCGCTTAAAGAGGTAAGAATGAGACTCATTTCTCAGAGTGGAGTATAGATCGTATGACATTGATGAACTAAAGTTGAGTTGCAGCAAGCATGAGAATATTCGAACTCCAATGATCGCTGCCGACATCCATCATTCAGAAAATGAGAAGAGACAGTGACGTACGCTAAGCGGATTGACAGATGGGATAAACTAGTATAAAAATTAAGGCAAGGAGGTATATATACACAAACGAGCAGCTGCCGAAAAAGGCAGATATGTGTACAAGGAAACCAGGGGCCTTTTTGAATGTGTCTTAAGGTTGATTGTGAGCTGGGAACACTAAGAAGCGACAAAGTCAATATAAGTAGCTGTCGAGACCACCTAATTCGCAGTAGTTCAGGAGTCGTAGACTTTGCTGAAACTTTTAGCGGAAGAAATATTTGGAGAGGCGGAAAGTGCCAAATACAGGTATGTGGCTGAAGGATTACCTAATCTGAAGATTTATCTCATTGTGGCGTAATTTTATGATAAGAACCATTAAGATTTTTCTATGGTTTCCAACATCTTCAATCCAAGGAGTTAAGGAAGATTGTTAATTGTTTTGTTGTTATTGCAAAATAAAAGGAGCATTGTGAAGGGTTGTTTCGGGGAGCCGGATTGTTAGAGATTTGGGTAGTAACGTATAGCAAGCTTTTAAGTAAAAGCTGCAGAATAAAAGTCTCTGCTTGGATTTTCAAAACCACGGGGAAAGGAACTACAGTGAAGAGATCCATAGTAGTTTTGATGACAGACAATCACTACAGCCATGTCATTTTTTAACGCCTTCGTCGGCACTTCTCGATCTGGCGATGCTTGGTTCCTGGCTGGTCCTACATCTTCCTTTCCGAATATCACTGCTTCCGGAGATACTGTCCTATCCGATCGCTTACCGTGCAAAGGTTCCTTCGCACCAGGCTGCAAGGTTTTCCATGTGCCTGTTACCAATAGTACTCAAGCAGTTGAAGTCGAGCTTGATGATGCCGTGGCGGCCGGACTTAAGGAGCAAGTCGTAGTGTTTCAATACCAAGGCAAGTTTCATGCCGTTGATCATGTAAGTTTGGTTGTCTTATTCTTACGTTCGACGAAAAAACCGGGAGTGTTTTTCGACAGGAAAAGTTGAACTACTACTGAATAATTGGTAGAGCTGTCCACATTCCTCTTTCCCACTTTCACGAGGCACCCCATTTGACATTGAGGATTTCGGCATACGGTTGAGTGTAGGGATACAATGTCCAAAACACGACTGGTCTTTTGATTTGATTCATGGAAAAGGCGACCGAGGAAGTTATAAGTTAAAAGTCTGGGAAGTACAATTACGACCAATATCTGGAGCGGAGAATGAAGAGAGGGAGGTTTGGGTTAGGAGGAAGCAGAGGATAGGATAAGTGTCACTCAAACCCGAACCCTAGGTTTAGATGGAAATCAAGTCGCAGAGGGGGAAGTAGAGAGTTGACTTCTACGGAGGATGAGACTTGTTTTGTCTTGAGGTGCATGCTAAAATTTTAGCCATGCTGGCCATGGACGCAAAAATCCGTCAGTATCAGGGCTTATGAGCCCCCCTTGATTATCTAATCTGACTATCTGTTGTATGTAATTTACACCAATATGCGCAGGTATAAAGTAAAACTTTAATAGAGCATTGGATCCGTTCTTCAAGTTGCCTAAACGAATCAAGTTTTGCTCACCCACGTTCACAACAAGACAAGTGGGGTCACGCGGCAATGCGGGGTTTGCTGGAGATCGCCGAAGCGGTAAAACGCGCCGGAAGAATTATGAATGCCTTCGGTCAAGTACCTGCCAAGTATATCCATTACATGTCTTGGAAATACACGTAGGTAGATAACGGTTGAAATTTCGCCGAAAACATTTTCCGATAATGAGCCGGATGTCAGGAACATATGGTGGCTTGTTATCTCATGGTACTTTATACCGCTCCAAGTTCCTGATTTTTTCCCTATAAGTAGCTGCTTGAATCTACTCTCCCGAAGCCCATTGAATCAGTTGCTAAAAAGTTGATATACTCCGTGATCTCGATAATTGATCTATTAACTCGTACTTTCTAATATTCCGAAGATGGTTCGAAATCTTGGACTTCTTTTGGCCGGTTTGGCTACTACATTATTCGCATCTCCTATCTCCAGCGCAAATCCACCGGCATTTCTACTTGCTGGTGATTCAACAACGGCCGTTCAGAATGCAGGTTTAACAGGTGGTGGATGGGGTGATGGTTTCATAGCTACTCTTCGCAATGGGGCTGGAGGTATCAATTATGGACACAATGGTGCAACGACTGTAAGCTTCGTGAATGGTGGCGATTGGGCAAAAGTATTGGCATCTGTAGCAAAGTATAAGACAGACTATACAACTTTTGTTACGATTCAAGTAAGTATTGGCGAGTAGTGGAGAGGGAAAAGTGATAAGATGGTGTTGACGCGTGAATTAGTTCGGTCACAATGATCAAAAGGCAACAGCAAACATCTCAGTTGCGGAGTACATGACCAATTTGAAGAACATGGCGGAGGATGTAAAAGCCGCTGGTGGAACTCCGGTAAGTCAATTCTCTTTCACAGGTTTTAAGTCCTCCATTATGTTGGTGTCGAGAACATGAAGGGTCTATCTATTGGCGACCAGAAAATTCTGCAATGGGGTGCTTTCAGCAATCTCAACATACAACAAAGTTAACTAACCTGGGTACTTAGATTCTCGTCACTTCCCTTACCCGCCGAAGCTTCAATAGTTCAGGTCTTGCTACTGAAGATCTGGCCGTCCAAGCTAATGCCACCATAGCCGTTGCTAAGTCGATCGGATCCTTATACATAGATCTTAACCGCGCTTCCACAGACTATGTGGATGCTATCGGGGCGACTAATGCTGCGACGTACAACTTGAAACCAACGGATTTCACACACATAAATACTGCCGGAAGTGTTTTGTTCGGAAATATTGTCAGTGGATTGATCGATGTGGCCGTGGGCAGTTCATTTGGTTTCAATATCAAGACTTATACCAAGCCAAATGCAACAATTGCAAAGGATGTTGCCAGTGGGACTTACATATTCCCGAGTGGATTTGGAACTCTACCAAACAACACCCTTCCAGCATAGAACCATGGTGTGATGAAAGAACCCTTTGGAAATTGTGTATACTTTGAGATTTCTTTTCTGGAAACTGTATATACTATGGTATGAGATTTAATGAAATGTAAATAATTATTTTATTATACTTTGGATGAGGCTTTTGTTCTTAAATGCAACATAATATCAGATGAAAACACTCTCTGGTAGAGGGAAAGAAATAACGGCGCGTATTGGTATTGTAGTCCATCGTGAATGCTGTATACAATTTTTTTCTTCAGGAATACTTGAAAACACACCTCTCACAAAATTAAATCATTTATCATTGAACATTGAATACAAAATCTCACAAGTATTCGACATGACATAATAATGAGTCGTTGAAGCTAAATGACTGTATACGTTCAAATTAAGTTGTGGCATGTGAGCACTAGGCCCGAAATATTCATAGGGTTGTTTAGAGCCAAGTAAGCCTGCCGTCCCCTTCGGATGCCCGGAAAGGCTTGTATTGTATTTGGTCGAGAGTAACGAGCAGATAATTTGACAAGGCGATATCTTATAACGCCATAATCAATATAAATATCGAATTGTGAGATTATCTTGTCTTGATAAATTTTGTTATTGTTATTATTTTATTATTACCTTCACATCAACCTTGATGCATCATATCCTGGGATTTATGGGAAACCGGCGCCAGATTTGACACTGACAATTGGTGATGGAAAATTATCTTCCTCCCGAACTTTGTCAAATAACATCAAATTATTGACTCGCCAACTACCTAAATTTCGTATTTTTGGCAGAATAGGAAGTTAGATCTAATCATCTAATGACTCCTTGCCATTGCGCCTTTCAAAGTCAAGTATAAAATGCTGAATGCGGATGTTATTGCCTTGCCTGTCTACGCATTCTGTTCAATGAGGACAAGACATTGTTAAAATACCTTGAACTTTCTATCTCATACTGTAACGTTACTTTAGTCTGTACCGCCGCCAGGTGTATATTCCCAATACGAACATGATTCATTCCCCTTTGAGTTCGTTGAAACTTTCTTCAAAATATTAATTTCGGACGTTTTCCAATGTAAGTGCCGATATAAGTATGAGTATGGTATATCGATACGAAGTACTATGTCCTGAATTCTGGTGAATCCCCCTCTTCAGGGCCTGCCTGACCTTTTGATATCATTGAATTTTCTCATGAATGTTAGGTATTCAATTTCATCCCCCGTGCAAATACCGAATTCCGGCCACCTGCATTAACCAGTCGGTCTTCTCTTACACGTTCTTGCCACCAGTATCATTCCATCACTAACGGTCAGACAATCGTTTTCTTCTTGCTATCAAATCCCGAATGCTTCCCACTATTATTGATGTTTGCACTCTTGATATACTTTCCTACAGTTTCCAATTTGTTCACTTCTTACGTATGGACTATGTTCTTTTTGATTGTTCATCACCATTTTTCTATTCCATCGAAAATTTTCAATGATTGTGGAGTTTTAGAAAGCACGTCATTGAGAAAAATGTTGTTGTGATTTTTTAATCATCTAAATAGGAATCTTCTCTCCGATATATGAATAATAGTTTGACATGTTTTTGTTGGATTATTGGAGAATTCAATTAAGCTTAAAATGATAGTACACCAGTGATATGTATTCTTTAGCCCCTTCATCTGTGTTCAACATTAAACGAACAAATAAAACCGTTCACTCTTCATGGTATGTCCATACTTTATTTATCTTATACCCACTAGGGTCAAATCTCAACACCAAAATCTTAAATCTTAAGATCTAAAATCCCTACCAGTTTTGTGAGCTCGATCACTTTCTAAGAATTCTATGTCCCGTTAAATTTCCACCGCTGTGGGCTATTCATGGGTGTACTAAGGGACGTTAGCACGGTCAGTTCCACAAATCGAAAAGATATTCGTTTTGTAATCTAATAATTAGTATGCGATAAGAATGGCAAATGGTGCAATACCGATGGATCAATTTTTTCCGCATCGAACACGCTTAGTGGCGGTATGAGACTTTTCTTGCGTATAAACTAGGTGTTGTAACTTTTGCCATGCCTCATTTTCACTTCACATCTCTTGGTATTCTCTTAAATCAACATTCAGCCTTGGAGTAATGGGGTTTTCATCTTTGAGAAGCCGCCTCTTTCCTCGGCAGCCGGAGGGCAATGTCACCCCCGAATCTGTCGATCACGAAAATGATGGGGCAGCATCGAGTGTTACTGGCACCGATAAAATCAGTAAATCTATTGAGGAAAATGGTATTCCAACTGAGAAAATCAATCCCGAAACGAATGTGAAAGAGTCCTCACCCATCGTCGAAAGCTCACCTCTCGACATCGAGAAGGCGACACCAACATCAGGAAGGTTTGGTGATGATGATCCATTACTTAAAGATATTCCATGGCAAGTTCGCAGAATTGTCAGTCTCGAGGATGATCCTACCGAACCTACAATCACGTTTCGCTATTTCCTTCTGACTCTGATATTCGTCGCACCAGGAGCTTTCTTATCGCAAATGAGTCATTTCCGTACGACATCCGCTCCATACTCGGTCTTCTTCGTTCAAATTTGTTCCAATTATGTTGGTGTTTGGCTGGCAAAGGTTCTTCCAGCCAAGACCATCTGGTTACCATTTGGAGGCAGCTTTAATCTGAATCCAGGTCCATGGGGAACAAAGGAACATGTATTGGTTACCATTTCTGCAGCATCTGGTGCCACTTACAACCTGGCCTACGCCCCAATTTCTATCGCTGAGCTCTACTTTGGAATTACCATTCATCCAGCAGTTGCGATATTCTTCATGTGGTCTGTAGTGTACATTGGATATTCTTTTGCAGCCATTGCAAGACAATTTTTGCTCTATGATCCCGTATACCCATGGTATCAAGCGTAAGTCCAAGGCTTTCTTCGACGTTCTCTAATCGTATTGCTCCTGCCTCACTTGACTTTTACATGCTCTATCTCAGCTTTTCTTTTTACAGCTGGACATAGCGAGAAAATTAGGGAATGATTATCGCTAACTTCGAATTTCAATAGACTCTGCCAGACTGCTCTGTTCGAAACTCAAAAGAAGCAAAGACAACATCCATCCCGTGTTTCAAAGAAACAGATGAGAGTATTCTTTGGAGTTCTTGCAGGAATCACTTTATGGCAATTCCTCCCAGAGTTTGTGTTTCCAATGCTTGGTTCTTTGGCATTCCTCTGTTGGGTTGCTCCAAAGAACAAGGTTGCGAATTTCATGGGCTCAGGTTTGGGAGGAATGGGTTTCTTAAATCTAACACTTGATTGGTCAAGTATTGCTAGTTTGAGTAACTCCAACAGCTTGTTTGTAACTCCATGGTGGACTCAAGTCATCATCTTCCTGGCTTTCGTAGTCAACTGTTGGATACTGCTTCCAGCCGCGAAATGGGGAAGTCTGGGTAGTTGGAAGCTTGAATTGATGTCTAATCGTCTCTTTATGGGTATGTCACATGTCCTAGAATGATATGTTTGACAATTGCTAATAAATTATCAGAGAATGGAACTTCTTATCCTACCACCCAACTCATCACACCCCAAGCCACACTCAATGAGACTGCTTACGAGGAGTATGGACCAATCTACGTTGGTACTCAACAACTTTGGAACATGTTTTTCGATTATGCAGCATACACTTCCGGCATCAGTTGGATTTTTTTCTTCGGATTTACACAAATCAGAGACACACTTAAGAAATTGAACGCTCGTCGTAAAAATAAAGTCGAGGGCGAGACCATCAACCACCAATATGGCGATCAATTGAATGTTCTTCAACGTTCTTATAAAGAAGTTCCATGGTGGTGGTCATTGATCCTCTTCCTCATCACCTTTGTCGTTATGATGGTAATCCTGGGCACCGGCAATCTTTTTATTCCTCTATGGACATATTTCATCGCTGTTCTTACGGGCGTTGTGGTTGTTGTCCCACTTGGCTGGCTATATGCCCTTTCCAACTTTCAACTTCCGATCGGTACCTTCAACGAACTCTTGTATGGCCTGATGGTTAACGCGGTTGACGGACACAAAAATCCTTCGGGTGCATCGGTTTACTCATCCCTCGCTGGTGATGCATGGTATCGTGCACAACTTATGCTCCAAGATCAGAAAATTGGTCACTATATGCATATCCCTCCTCGAGACACCTTCTTCGCCCAAGTTTTCGGTTGTTTTATTGGCATTCCAATCAATTATGGTGTCGTAAAATGGGTACTCAGTACAAAGGCGGATTATTTGAGCGGTGCTGTAACGGATCCAACACATCAATGGACTGGACAAGGTCTCGCTACTACCTTGACTACTAGTACACAATACGTTCTCATCGGACCTTTACGCCTCTTCCAGTTGCCTATTTTCAAACCTCTCCCATACGGGTTTCTTGTTGGAGCAATACTTCCAGGCATCATCTATGCTCTCCACCGTCGCTTCCCCAAAGCTAAATTTCATCTCTTCAATACCACTATTTTCTTCTCCGGTCTTTCTACATTCTATGGAAACATCTCTACTGGATATACTTCTTCCATTATTGGTGGTTTCATTGTCGCCTACTGGGCGTACAGATATAGATATGAGCTGTGGGCACGATATAATTATATCCTTGCCGCTGCTTTCGATGCAGGATTCAATTTGAATATGTTATTGATTTTCTTGTTCTTTGGCGCAGGAAAGGTCGTTACCATGCCAAATTGGTGGGGCAATAATGCAGATAGTACAGATAGATGTTTTGCTTTGGAGTAATTGGGATTTATGATGGTATGGTTTATGGATATGAAAGACCCACTGGATGAACGTGGTGTTATGAAACTCGATTTTAGATAATGATAATGAAGATATTTTATTAAAATTTCGGTGCTTCTATTTAAATTACCTCGTGCATATGACTTCTTAATTATTGCAAGATAGCACTATCCTTTCGGACTTCGTTTCCCCCACTATTAGCTATATTGTTGACACCAGTTCCATTCTTCAAACAACAATACTCCCCATTCTTTATTACCACACTGACCGCCCTACATAACCCCCCTCCTACGTCGATCCACCAGTGGGTGCACAGACTCACGGGACATTTGGGAAGGAAGCACAATTTCACACCAAAAAAGCGATTTTAATAATTCAATTAAAATTCAAATAATTAATATTTTTATTTGAAACTAAACATAGAAGCTTTTAAGCATAAGAATTCTATACAATAAAAATATTATATTAATAAAACAAATATTTAAGCTTATATAATCGATTATATGTTTTCCCACCAAAAGTTTTGGTGGGAAAACGTACTACTGAATTTTGGAGCTCAGTATTTTTTTTGAAATTAAATTTCTTAATATTATATAACTTTCATGCTTAAGACTTATATTTTTTTGATTTAAATGATACTAAATGGAATTTTGAATTTTAATTGAATTTTGAAGTTAATAAATTTGAGTGTAAAGTTGTGCTTCCTGTCACGTTGTCCCGTGAGTCTGTGCACCCCCTTGTGATCCCCTCTTGCAGATTTGTAGAGTAACCCGCGTTGTACTGCACAGACCATTATGCACTGGTTTAGATCTGACATATATGTCTTCATGATGTTGTAGATGGTGAAGCTTCATTTGAATTATCCATAAGCAATCCTGAGCTTGTGCTTGAAGGTGTTGTCGAATTCATGATGCTTGTGGAATATATGACACTTGCTATTGTCGAGCATGCCCCAGCGGCAGAATTATCTACTCCCGAAGTTGTGTTGACACCTGTGCTAAGATGTCAGATCAAAAGTTATACATTGATGTCTCATAGGCTCAAGTTACCTTTTGCAATTATTCCTTTGTGCCGCTATTCCAGCTACTACACCTCCACCTATTCCACCTACGACAATGAGACACAGTAAGACGACCAAAGCACAAAATGTTTCAACTGATAACCTCGCAATTTGTCTACGCTCTAATATTGCCCTCTTTTTACCTTGTATTCCAGAGTGGACTTCCTTTGATGGCCATTGCCCTGTTTGTCGTGAAGCAGCATCTACCACCTCAAGACCTGGTTGAGTCTCAACTGAAGTGTTCAAGCATAAGCCACTTTTCGAAAAAGTTTGCTTGTTTGTATCCATTGGTGTAAGATTATAGAAAGATCCCTGAAATCATTGAGTAAAAAAGATCGAAGTATTGCATTTGCAGGAAGTGGGAAGTGAACTTCTACCAAAGGATTTCTAAATCTAAAAACATTGCATCGAAATTAAAAGGCATGCTGGAAAGATGTGGCATGCGCGCTTGCGTTGCACATATATCACTGAAGGATCTCGACCCCGAAACACATACGAGGGATTCGAAGCTCAAGCCTTGTGAGATTGGGGTACAAAAATGTAATCGTGAAAGCAATGTAGGGAAAACTTTTCCAAAAACGAGAGCGATGAACGTTCTGTGAAGCAAATTAAAGGAATACATAAGGCAAGTCAAGTAGGCCAAGTGTTTGAGCATTCACTTGGGAGTCAGATAATATGAAGATGCGAACACACGCAAATACTGATTGCTGTGATGAATGATCAAGAAAGACTGGAATCAAGTAGTACAGCTTGTATTATGAGAACGGCGATACTAGAATGAATTGATTGATAATGGTCATGATAGGGGCTCAACTCCCTTTTTTTTTTCGTAACTGATGAGAGAAAACTGTCTTCCCTTTGAATAGATAACATAGTTTATCAGTGCGTACATCATATCAATATATGCACCACTCCTTTTTATATACAAAATTCGTTTATGTATAATTGTACACTTTATTTATTTATTAATATAATTCAATTTTTTTTTAAAATTATTATATCTATTTATATAAATAATAGAAGAATCAATTTAAATATCAAAATATCAAGTTAATTAGAGAATTATATAAATAAATAAGTTTTTGTAATACAAAATATAACAATTTTAAATTAGATTTGAAATTTTTAAAGAATAATTAAGTTTTAGAAATATTTCATTTTTATTCTTTATATAAAAGCTTTTTTCAGAAAGAAATAATAATTAATTATTTGAATATAAATATTAATAAATTATTAATTTTAATATGATTTTGAAGTGGTGCATATATTGATATAGTGCACGCACTGATAAACTACGTTATATAGAAGGTCATCTAATAGATGATGAGCTGACTAATAACAAACTGACATCTAATCTTATCTAATCTACGATGCCTAAGATCAACAAAAATAATTTGTTACCAAAGCTTTTTGAGCTTCACGATTTGAAGCTTGAAGAAAGACTTGTACCATTCCCATCATTGTCTCTTTTGACTTCCCCATTTCAGCAGAGTATCATCCACATCATCTCTAGATCATAGAGAGTTCTTACAGTTCGTCAATTTGTGTCCGCGCACATCGCATTACGTACTTCCTTTGACGCCCTCCTCAAAATTATAATCATGCCTCTCGACACTTCAACATACTCCCTTGCTCTCCTTCGTCTTGATGGTCGCAGATGGAACGAACTTCGCCGCCTAACAGCACAAATTTCAACCCAACCATCGTCTGATGGATCTTCATATCTTTCAATGGGCAATACCCAAGTTCTCTGCACAGTGACCGGTCCTTGCGATCCCTCAAAATTACGGTCGATTGGTGGTGGTGGAAGTAACAATGCTGGGGAAAAAGCTGAAGTCAGAGTGGAAATCAGTTTTGCAGGCTTCGCAGGTGTGGATAGAAAGAAGTATGGTAGGAATGATAAGTAAGTCTTCTTCTGTTCCTCTGTCCGCCACGTATCGGGGATCTATACTATACCAGTTCGAGTGGGATGGAAACTAATTAGGTCTACTGTAGACGTATACAAGAACTTTCAAACACCTTATCCACAACCTTTACTCCTCATCTCCTCACCACTTTGACTTCTCATTCAACAATCCTCATTTCCCTCCACATCTTGTCATTAGATGGCTCGCTTCTTTCTGCTCTCATTAATGCCTCAACTCTTGCTTTAATCGATGCTGGTATTCCAATGCCTTCTTATATTTGTGCTTGTACAGCTGGTTCTACATCTTCATACTCAAGTAATGATGAAAAAGCAGACCCATTGTTGGACTTAAATTTGGGCGAGGAGCAAGAATTACCATTCCTCACGGTTGCAACAGCTGGAGAAGGCGATGGCGATGGAGTTGTAGCATTGGTCATGGAAACAAGGGTACAAGCCGGTAGATTGGAGGGCATGTTGGCTGTAGGAGTGGATGGGTGTAAACAGGTCAGAGAGATTCTAGATGGTGTGATTAGGACTAGAGGGAAGAAGATATTGAGTGGTGCAATGGCCTAGTAGGGCTAGATCTGTATATCATAAGAGGGAAGCATACGAGGGAAGAACAGCATCATTAGATGATACCCTGGTGTTTTTATGGCGTCATAATGGAAATGGGATAGGATGGCAGGAATGGAAAAACATTACATCAAGGGAGCCATGTGATGACGATTGATAGAAGTTCGGCGCATGTCTCATATATTCACAAAATGAATGATGGAATATTTGTTACTATTACTATGTAAACTGCGAATGAAATCTGCATGCTACTATACCAGGAAAACTCAGAAAGCCGAATTTCCCCCAAGAACTTCAAAATTTCTTAACATAGACCTGTTTAAAGTTCTCCATGTTTGATCTCGGGCTCCGGAGTTGGTAGTTCCCAATCCTCTGGAAGCTCCTCAATGATAATCTCAGGCTCATCTGCAGCTTTTGGCTCTGGTTCTGGAGCTGCTTCTTCCACAACAGTTTCCTCAACCTCTTCAGGAATGAGTCCCTCAGGAATCTTCTTCTTCTCGCCTTCGCCCAATCTGATGGCGTCAACCCAATTCTCAATTGCATCGATTGTCACATCTTCAGAAATCAGAGAGTCGCCCTTGCTAGGGAGAGCTCGATACCAGTTTCTTCGTCCATTGAGAGCGATGATTTCAGCATCACCTTTCAAACCTAAAGCTTCTTTGACTTGAGAGAACCCAGGGTTTTCGGCTTGAAGTATATAGAATGGAAACAAATTTCGTTGATGTAAATGATGTTTGTGGGAAACTTCGGCTAATGATGTAGAAGCTAAGCCTGTAATTTCGTTCGAGGCATCTGGAAGAAGTGCCAGAATGCATGTGGCGGTTTTAGGACCAAGACAATTCTTTTTGAGGTCGGTTTCGGAAGCAAGAATAGGAATCGCTGGCGCTGGCGGAAGTACAATTGGTTTCTCTGTTTCGACTTCTGGTGATGGTGATTCAGTGGGCTGATTTTCTAATGTTTCATCTGTTTGAGTGACAGGTTTTTCGGATTTAGCGTGGGATTCCGATGCTGCTTCGAAAGATTCCTTTGCTTTTGCGGAAGACTTTTTGTTTGTTTTGGATTTGGAAGCTTTGGCCTTCGCTGCTGGTGGATCTGGATTAGGTTCAGCAGCTTGTGTAAGAAATTTGACCATGCCATCCTTCTTCAATTCCCCATCATATACAATTCCTTCAGCTGCTTCACCACCAGGTAATAAAATAAGTGTGGGAAATTTAGTGATGCCAAATAACTCAATGGAAGCTTTCTCTGTGTTTCTAATCTGTGCCACCTTGATACTGCCCTTGAAATCAATGGCGATAGCTTTCAATGTTGCGCTTGTCTTCCCTTTATCGGTAAATAGAATTGCTTTCGCAGTGTCATTCGCATCGGCCAAAAAACCCTCCAAATCTTTATCTGTAACTCTCTTTACAAGATTTGGGATTTTATCGACTACTGCATCGACAATTCCTTTCGCAGTGCGTGGTCCATTGTAATCTTCAACGATTGGCTTTCCGGGTTTGCTTCCAGGTTTAACGATTTTGAGGGTAGGGAAACCTTGAACACCAAATCCTCCGCAGAAAGCTTTATTTGATTCCTCATCGCAATCGACGGCTGCTACTTTTGCGAGACCGGCAAGATTCTTGGCGGCTTTTTCGTAAGCTGGTTGAAGGTTCTTGCAATGTCCACACCATGGAGCGTAAAATTCGACAATCTGTACCGTAGAAGGTTAACGACTAATGTTGCAATAGAATGATTGAGCATGAGGATAAGGTGAATGCTCACGGAAGTATGATTTGATTGAGCGATCAAGCGATCATAATCCTTTCCATTGATTGACAAAACAGCTGAACTCTTTGGGTACAATCCAGCATGAACGGCGGGCAAAGCACACAGCAAGGCTGCAGCTGCAGTTGAAATGACTCCAGTGTTAACCATTTTAAATAATTGTAAGTTGTAATTACTACCTGTAGCTGTAAGAGCTATTGGATTTTTTATCAATACATGTAAGAAGAGAAGCAGATTGGAAGTATATGAAGGCGGTGTATTTATATATGCGAAAAGGCCACAGTCGCAAGATGTGTATTACGACACGAGGTGGAAGAATTTGGATGAGGTATCATTATTAAATGGAATCCGGGGTAAAATACGCACTAGGCACGCTAGGCTGTCTGTACTGCTATTTTAGTGTTGTTCGTTGAGCGGTGAAATGGCAGAATTCAATTAGTGAGAGGCGGGGTTACCATATTCAATTGTAAGGCTAAATTGACTGGATTTGACTGTCCTAACATCGCATCGCAGCGCATTGCATTCTCATCATACCATCCACACAGAGAAGTCTAGGTAGATTCATATACTCAACCTCGCTGTCGCTCTCAACTCAACTGCACATCATATATGCAGCGCAAGCTTTCTCATTCGTCTCTCATCACATCCCACCCTACATATTCTCACCGAGCCACCAATCTTCAACTGGACAACCATATTCATCAATGGCGTCGCAAATCCCCCCAAAATTGAAGACCGCAGACTTAACTCGATTTATCATCAAGGCGGCACAACTCGAAAATGCGAAGCCGGTCATATCATATTGGTGTACGTGTTAAAGTCTTATCGCACAAACCAAACTCTAACATTGCCATTCCCGTAGGTGAATACTGGATCGTCAATCAGATCCTTTCGAAAGGACTACATACTGGAGATGCGGAGACATTACAATATACTACTACTTTAATGGAGAAACTTGAGAGAGTATGATAATCCTATGTCTGCGAGTCGGACTATAGTTAAATCAAGGCAGATAAAATCAGAGAATCCAGATAACGATGCAATTATGGATGATACTGTAGGTCAAGCGTATTGCGAACAGTTTGGCATGGAAATATTTTCAAGGGCAGATCGAGCCGTGGAAGCAAATAAAGTGACAAAGTACGATCCCAATCCTATTCTTTTACACCTTGGCTGATGATTTCTAGACAAACTGCGGAAACTTTTCAAGCGGCCGCAACCTTCCTGGAGCTATTGAATATATGGTCACCACCGGATGCTGAAACTCAGGCTAAGATTAAATATGCAAAATGGAATGCAGTTCGTATCGTGAAAGCATTGAAGGAAGGAAAAGATCCTAATGAATCCAATCCTAAACCACAACCAGTTCCCCAGGATGAACTACCACCGTTAGATCCAGATGATCCGGAGATACAATTGTTGGGGGAACAGAAAGCAAGGCAAGCTTCTGTGGAAGATGTCACCGATGAGCAAGATCAATTGGAAGCAAATTTAGCAAGGCAATCATCAATAGATCGGTCTTTGCATCCCTCTGGGCAAGTTTCTGCTCATGGATCTCCAAACAATGAATCGGCTCCATTTGAACCATATCCTCGAGATGGTTTTCCATATACTGCAGTCCAAGACAATAATGTATCCCCTCTCGAGCCATCACCGAAAGATAGGAATGGATCTATAGGAGGAGGGTATTTTCCGGAAGTTCCAACTTTCACATCAGAACCTCGAGATTCGACTTTACCAACAGCTCCCGCTCCGGATACTACATTTGATCTTGGTTTACCGGATACGTCTACTCTTGCAGCACCTGGAAATTCTCCTGGAATGAGACCTTCTCCGGATTTTCAATCGTTTCCACCACCAACTATACCTGGAGAACAACCGTCAGACACTGCACCTCAAGACTTTTATCGTCAACCTCCAACATTAGATCAAGGAAATGTGCATGCACCACCTACCAAACAGATTTACCAACCTGGACCTCCCCCATCAGATACTTTTACAGCACCAATAGTCCCACCAGTCACACAATCCCACGGTCAATTGAATACGGACGATGAAGCAATTGCTAAAGCACAAAAACATGCAAGATGGGCAATTTCAGCGTTGAATTTTGAGGATGCTGAAACGGCTGTAAAGGAGTTAAGGGCAGCACTACAAACTTTGGGTGCGCAATAACTTCGAAGACAAGTGATACTTTAAATTTGATGTTTTTCAATCGATGAGCGGCGGGTCCACGTGTGATTTTGCAGAACAAATACCCGACTTTTATTTAGTATCTTTCATTGACACATCCTCTATCTAATTCATTGCTCAGTTGAATATTTTTCAGGCCCACTATTCAAGTCCTAAATCCAAATCATTTTTCTGACTTCCAGCTTTACTAACAATTGCAATGCAATTCTTACACCTCCATATCTAGCATGGTTCTCAACGATCTGGACTATCAGGAACATTGATATAGTCTAGTATTATGAGAGCCCATGATTTCTTGAATATGAGACCTTTTGACTGTTATAGCACTTAGGTCAATTGGCTTTAATGTGTTAACATTGTTTGAGATTTAGGGGGGAATCATCATTAGCGAAATTAGTGAAGCTGGAATTGAAGTTGGGAACTTTATATGAAGGAAACAATTCGGCGATATTCATAGATCTAACGTGTATTCCTGAGTCATTCAGATTGAATTCTACTTGTGTGTTACAGACTTACTTATCTCAACCATGTATTCCACAGTGATCTTTTGAAGAGCATCTCGTTATTTTTAATCAGGCCTTGCTCGATAGTCTATATCTTGGTCTTGTTCATTCTCAATCATCGCCAGCCAGATTCTCAAACAATACGATGAGCGTTGTACTTCAAACTTTGATGATTACATTTGGTATCCTCAACTCAAAGCTTTGAAGATACTCGTGAATAAGATCGTCCCTAATGCCAAATCCGCTTCGTCTATGCATCGGGTTGAGCTCGTTTTGATTCAAGGATGAAAATGAACATTTAGTTCATTCTACTCCTAGCCATCGAGATACCTGTAAATTCTATGAATGGTAATCACAAAGTCCACTCGTTATACACCATAGCTCTACATCTCCATTAGCTTGTTTCGCTATAACCCTAAGCCATATAGATTTACGAGAGACTGTTGCTTTCGGTTTGAGGTGCAAATTGTAGTAATAATTAGGGGCTTAGTCGCTTTGCTTGGAGATAAATCGAATATACGATATCTAATATAGTAACTACGCAAATGACTTGAGGCTGTTCACCTATATATCTACACAAATTCAAATATCTACAAAATTTCGAGTTTGATATGATTTGGAAGTGATTCATTTGATAATGCAATTTATTCGATGATAATCACGTTGTTCTTTTGGGAACGAAAAGCATACTTGACAGATGAAAGTTATACAAACTTGAGGGGCAGTGTCTGCTACTTCGTTATTTTAAAGTGGAGATATTCGAAAGTTCCGTCATGGCGGCGGACGGGACTCCCCTAGTATCAACACTAATTGATTCTCAAAAACATATGTCTTAGAAATTGGTAATCAGGACGAACAAAATACTTACTTATGTCAAGAGTTTCTGTACCAGCGCCTGCGCATAGTCACACTCTTTCACCGCGGTCTTCCGCTATGACATCAAGTCTCTTTTCAGACTTTCAAGGTATATAAGGCAGGTCTCTCGCCAATTTTAGTAAATATATACAACGCCTTCTTCGAAAATCTATAGTCTCTCATCAATTATCCTCGCCATGACAGCGCTCCCCAAAACTTACAAAGCCTTCCGTCGCACGGTTGGCACCACTCCCACCACACTCGAGCAGACTACCGAAGAGATTCCAGCGACACTTGGTCCAAAAGATGTACTCATCAAGATCCATGCAGTATCGTTGAACTACAGAGATGTAGCAATGATGCATGGGAAGTACCCAGTTGATGTCATAGATCGCGGGGTCCCCGCCAGTGATTGCGCTGCAGAAGTCATGAAAGTTGGTTCCGAGGTCTATGACTTCAAACTTGGGGACCCAGTTGCTCCAATCATGGACACCCTTAACTTCGACAGTACGAGTGATGAGACTTCATCTCTAGGAGGTGATGTCGATGGTGTTTTGAGAGAATACGCCGTGTTCCACCAGGACGTGCTGTGTCACCTTCCAAAGCATCTTTCATGGGAGGAGGTGAGTTGATATTTTATTTCTACAAGTACACTTGGACATTGCTGAATCGGTATCTTATCCAGGCTTCAACTATCACTTGCGCTGGTGTGACTGCATGGACTGCTCTAGACATGCCAAGGAACAAAGGAACCGCTCTTCTCCAAGGTAGGATTCAATTATATCCTGGGAAATCAACATTAACGTGAAATCAATAGGTACGGGTGGGGTGAGCTCTTTTGCATTGTTAATATGCTTGGGTGCAGGTATCAAACCCATCATTACCTCTTCCTCGGACAAGAAACTTGACATCGCGAAAGCAGCCGGAAAAGCGGGCGAAGTTGAGACAATTAACTATCGGACGTATCCCAAGTGGGGAGAAGAGGCCCTCAAGCTCACAAATGGTCGCGGAGTTGACATTGTGATTGATAATGTGGGACCGACACAAGCTACTCAGAGTCTCACTGCTCTTGCAAAAAGGGGTGTGCTTTCTTTGGTTGGATTTCTAGGCGGTTTTAAAACAGATCAAATCCCAGATTTGTTCTCTCCAACTATACTAAAGTCCTTGGTTATAAGGTAGGTGAAACACAAACCCAGGCTTAATTCTCGCAAGTACTGACCCATATTGTTAGGGGAATAGCGGTTGGCGACAAGCAAGACTACCAAGACCTTTGCAACTTCTTGGAATTGAAGAAAATCAGTTTGAAAGGGATCGTAGACCCAGGCGTGTTTTCGTTCAAAGACTCGCAGGCTGCATTTGACGCGCTCTACGATGGAACTAAGCACCAGGGTAAAATTGTTATTAGGATCTAGGCTGTAGTGCTTCCAATGTAGGTGGAAAGTTAAAAATATATTCAGAACTTATTTTAGCATCTAAATTCAGTTGTATAGGATTTGTGTCTCAAGTGATCCATCAGGAAAATGATCTGTAGATAGGGTACCGCCAAAGAGCACGAAATTTTTCGATAGGATTATAAAGAAGTCCGTTCTTCATCATATACTTAAGAGTGCTGTAGATAAAGTCGTGCATTTCTCCAGAAAGTTAGTACTCTAAGGTGTCTTCACCAGACGATGATGACCACAGTCGTCAAACAATTTCCATTGGCTTACATCCCGGTTCAATCATCATTCTCTATCCCCTCCCTCTTTGCAAAGCTAGTTGCAGCCCCACAGTTTTGCCCAACTTCAATCTCATCCTATGCTCTCCATCTCTTCTCTTAAGATCGTGTTTCATCAGGTTAATACCAAAGGTCAATCGCAAGCGGAAAGATGCAACTAAAGCTACCGAGTTTGGACTTTCCTTCTCTTCGATTGGAAAAAAAATATCAATATCTGTTTAGAACATCGAAGAACTTTAGAATTAGAAACAAAAAGGAAATTTTTTTATTAAGGCTTTTAATTGAATCTAATTCTATCCTATGAAAAAGTGTTTTGAGGGTGTTTTGAGATTAATGAATTATAAACAAGATATCGAAATTGAGTAATATAATAAATCTCCTATCATTGAAAATATTGCATTGATACGTAATGCTAATGATATTTAGCACCACAAATGATACTCAATTCAGTAATAATCATTGGAATATAATCCAAAAATTCGACATGCACTTCAGTAGAAGTAGAGCATATTCAAGAGACGAAAGACACTAATTACAACACTGGGAGGCACTACTCACAATTAGTACGAATCAGGTCTAGATACAAGGTAAAATAATATGCCTGTGAGAGCAGGCCCGGTTTAAGCTTGCCACAAAAACTCACTACCAGTCGTAGGTGTCCTTTTTATGCGGGGCTTATGCCGAATAGGTTTAAGAGGACAAATTGCCATATTAAACAAGTGCGACTTGAATCAATTAGATAATCGCCTATACTTCTCACCACCATCTCGCAAAGTATCTGTCTCTTCCTCAGTCATTTTGCGTGTATTTAGGATGACGCAGTCGACCACATCTCTGATAAGATGAGTCATATAAATGCACTTCAAACCAAATTCTCTCCAGGTCCTGCTTCTGGAGAATATTTTTCTATTGAGTCCGAAGAAGACCTAACACCGCCAGCACGATCACTTTTCTATGGACTGGGAGGGAAGATAGTTTCTTTCTCCGCAATACTCAGCCCTGTCCTCCTGCTTCTTCTAATCTTGAACGCACGCATTCCTTCACATCCAGAAAATGATTATACAACCCGCACCATCTTTGGAGATAGTATGACCTGTCCCTCTTTCCTGATTCCCTCTCACAGTAAAATAGTCAACTTACTTTCCTTAGTTCCATGGACCCGACAGACTTTCGGTGGAGACGACAATTTTCTTCGTGTTGATCCATACGATGGCCAGGCTTGGACTCTCTACAAAAACAAACACTTTGATCCTGAACGCCAGTCTACAGTTTGGGACGATGTCTACCCAAGTAATTTCATCGCGGTCGAAAATCCAGAACAGTTTGGATTCCAGGGTGGGGTGGAGTTAAGTGCTGAAGCGCGGAACTCAACCGATTTTGTGGCTGGAAGTCAAGGATTTGGGTTGGCTTTTTTGCATCAGATGCACTGTGTTGTGCGCAGAAACACACCTTCTTTCCTTGCTCTTGTAATAACCTGGCTAATACTCGTTCGTAGGGTGTTTTAAAACATTATTTGTCATACGAAAATCGTAGTGAAATGACAGAGCAGCAGACCAGTCACACAAATCATTGCATAGAAATCTTAAGACAAGTTCGTTCGATTTCTTCATTGTTTAAGGAGTGAAATATGAAACAGTACTGACTTTCATTTGAAGCTTGTCTTGTGTAAAGCAGACTTGAGCGTGCAGCGTCCCAAGGGGCTTCCCTCTTCTATGAAGTGGCCTTCACAGCAACAGCATGTTTGTCGCGATGAAAGGGTTTTGATGGACGCGATATGGAGTCGTGCGATCGTCAAAGCGGATGGTGGGTGGATACGGCGACATAAATAGCGATGTTTATAGAAAAGTGAAATGGCAGCTGTCTGCTTCTTCTCCCTCTTGTATTTAATGGTTTCGTAGTTTCTATCAAGTTGTGTCAACTTATCTACTTTTTTTCTATTTGGATAATACTATAATATTACAGGAGCTACCTTTAGAATCACGTGAAAGTATCTAGAGATCTCTTGTTGTGGTTTAGACTAGATTTTGAATAAGATTTTAATATGATTATAACTAATTGCAATTCTTGTAATTATAGTCTAAAACTAATAATTGTTTTAAGTATGAAGCTTTATATTGTAATGAAATCTATCTTTTCATATAGATTTTCGTTTTTTAAAGTTGATTTGATAAATCGATTGGCTTTTAGTTATATGATATTTGTTCTGTAATTTCTAGTATGATTACTGCTTATTTGGTTTGTGTTTATTAAAACCCTTTTGTTTATAAAATTGCATTGATATTAAAATAGAGGATATTTTCAAACACACGTTCCTGCGCTTGTACCAGGTATCGCAAAATCATTATTTAATTCTCAGATAGTGTATCTAAACACTCATTGTTTAAAGAATAAACGGTAGCTTCATAGGCAGTGAGCTCTGGGAAGAAGCCGTGGAAGAGAATGAGATCATCTTGTATTTCTGAGTTAGAAGTCTCTTCCATATCAATACTTCTGTCGAAATCCCCTTCGAATAAAGGCTGGTCAAACTCCAGAGCAGTAGTTCCGATACAGTCAAAGTCCTGGTTACCAAGGACTGATTCTGGGTCTTCTTCAGAGCTCGCTGTTATTGGTATCATCTGATTTCCCTCTTCCAAAAGTAGATCTAGGTCTGAAAGCAGAGAGGGTGGTTCGTTCTGCTTCATTGCGCCGTCCCAGATTTCCGATATTGGTGTTGCGAGAGACACTATGTTAGAGCTCTCTTCGTGTGCTCTTTCGTGGCAATGGTCGTTCAAATTGGCATAGCGTTGTAATTCGTCGAACAAAGAGCTTTTTGTTTCACGAATCTCTGTGCTAGTCCAACCATATGCGATAAAGCCATTAAAAAGTGCTTTCACAGCAGCTTGATCGTATGATTTAATATTGTCATATAAATTGCTGGCATATGTCTTGATAAATTCTATAATAAGAGTAATATCGCTAACACTAAGCTTTCTTTCCCATCTAAATAAACTACTTAGCATCTAGAGCATTGAAAATAGAAAAATGCAACTTACATAGTTGATACATTGCTACCCATGCGAAGCACAAAACCAGGTCCGCCTTCCATTAAAAGTCGGATATATCCTCGACCGGCCTTACGTTCAGCTCGAAGAGCGTCCGTAGTTATGGAGATGCTCTTCGCCTGTAGCTGAAAGGCAGCCGTCACTTTGCCTCTACCTTGAGATAAAACAAGTTCTTGCGATTGTATTATCTGCTCCAAATCATGTTCCAAATAGATATAGCAGAAACGAGCTGCAGCGAGGTACTGCTCCCCGCCTCTTTTAATCTTCCGATGGCCCTCATAGAGACTTCGAAAGCGAGCTGTGGATCCTGTTATTTGTGGCTTAGAAAAGATAGCCGACTTCTTATTCCACATCTCCTCTGCAAAATCGCATGGGAGCTGAGGAGCCTCAAGAAATCCTTGGACGGCGCGAACAAGATATTTAGCACGGTTCCCACGGGTAGTAAGCCGTGCCTCAAAGAATTGCCTCGCCCTGACAAGGATGCTGGGAATAGCGGAATTGCTGGATAGGTCGTAAGATGCAGTCCGTGGTGACTGTACATGCTTCAGCGTCAAGCCATGGACTCCTGCATCTTCATCAATAGGGCTTTCACGACGCCCATTATCTGGGTCATTGTCAAATTCCCGAGGACAAAATGTAGTTGAAGAGGCCGTCGTAGTGGGAGGAGAGTATGTAGTGGTATTTGATAAACTCAACGCCGCACTTAGGGGTGGAGCTCTCCGCTTGCGAGCAGAGCCATTTCGAGGACTGGATTCCTGCAACAAACTGTCTAGACGCCGCTTCTGACAAATCTCAGATGTGACACCGGATGTGCAGGTTGTACCGTCGTCAAATTCTAGGGATGGCGATTGAATGAGATGCAGATCATGTGATGATGTCGTTTGAATAGAGAGCTTGTGCGCTTCCATAAAAAGTTGCCGTCGCTGCAGAGTGGTTCCACGCCGCAAAAATTTCCGGAAGCTATGTAGAGCATCCTGATTTTTAGGGTTAGTTAGCATTCTAACACTCAAAAAGCACTATTCGCATTTTAATTCTGAGGCAAAAGCTAACCGGCGATTGAACTACGTCCCCCAAAGATACGTTTTCCAATGCCAATTGAAACTCCGTCACCGGTTCCAATAGCTCTCTTCGAATCATGTTGCTTGCCAGCGCTTGAATATTCAAAAATCTATTCGCCAAACTGCCAAGCTGCCAAGCTGTGTCAAGCTTTCGAGACCCGGGTCTAAGATTCCTTATAAACAGAATGATATCCTAATATTTGTCGCTTCGCCCTATAGGCCATAAGTGCGAGCGCGTCGCCGAGATCATTTCCAACCCCGCATCAAATTAAAGTTTATAAAGAGATTGTGACAGACTGGCGATCGCACTCGAGGATCTCGGACGGAGTGTCAACACGTAGTGCTGTCCGAAAATAATGTATGGCATGAGGAAGTAAGAAGACCGAAAGCTTAACTTAACATTTTCCTTTCCTGCTTCAAATATACAGGGTTACATATACTTTGAGGGGTTTTATTAGATACCAATATCCGAGAATATGTATGATATAAAGGAGCTGCAGACCCAAAAGCTTAATTTGAGATAAAAGGGTTTCTATCTGTATGTCAAAGTCAAAAGGTTTAAGTACCGCTGTTCAAACTCACCGCTGTACGACCTGAAGAAGTAATAAGAAGACTCGAAAGCTTAACTTGAGATGATGTTTTTCTTTTCCATTTCAAACTTAGAAGATTGTGTGATAAAAGGTTTCATCAAGTGTTGTTATCTAAACATATTATATAATACAAAAAGATAAGAAGACATCAAAGCCAGTTGAAAGCTTAACTTGAAATAAGGTTTCCTATGTCTACTTCCAATCTAAAAGATTACTACAGAGGTTGGAAGGGTAAGTATTGTAAAATGCACCTAAATTTGTTCCCACTTTTGGCCTTTGGACGAATCAAATCACATCGCTGATTGAAAATTTATATGGTGAACTCTAGGTGGTGGAAGTATTGTAAAAAATCATATTTCACTCTAAGTCATTCAAATATCAGACAAATTCATTACTTTTTGATCGAAATCCTATTCTAAATACTATTTATAACTTATCTATAGTTTTAAATATTTCAAAAGCTATAAGATTGATAAAGTTGATAAAATGGGATCAAAAGCTTTAAATTTTGAAAATTGAAGGGGAACAGCTCAACATCTATTCAAATAGCTTAAAGCAGCAATAAATTCTATAAAAACAGCAAGATTTTAGGTAAAGTGGGTTTTACAATACTTACCCTTCCAACCTCTGTAGTATACCGCAAGGCGTTTTATCGGGGGGTTTGGTGCTGCTATCCGAACTTATGCCGCTGTGAGGCCTGAAGAAGTAAGAAGTAAGAAGATCCGAAAGCTTATTATGACGTAAACTTTCCTGGTCCAGAAGTTCAGAATCTATTCCAGATAGTGATGCGCTGCTTCAAGCATCTGCAAGCTGATATTTTAAACTCGATACAGAAATTCTATCCAATTGCCTCGGCGAGCTTGATCAGGCGCAGTCACGTCTCTCTTTTGCAGAGCGTCGAATGCCTGAATAGAACGAGCTCTGTTCGAACCCAGAAGCATTAAGTAGCTCATGGTATCAGAATCACATTTTGAGGCTTCAAAGCAACACTCACTTCATTCTGATGCAAGAATATGACTCCTTAGGAAAAGAGAAAGGATGAGTTCGTATGATACCAGCCGGGGTGAAATCTTATTAATATGCGAATTGTGAAGGATTAGTGAAATGGTTTCAAGAGGCAACTGTCCTCTTAAACAATGCGTATTGCAAAATACATCTCACTTTGCTGCGGCAATTACAAGCTACCTTCAAAATATATAACAGAAGTTCCTGGTAGGAACGGAACACACGATCCAACATTACTATGAAGTGGTCGTCTATTTTAATTCGACGAATGGCTTCTTCACTTGTCGGCTTGTGGACCGACTTCCGGACCGGCTTCCGCAACATCCCGCCTCACGCTTATAAAAATATATCTCAATATAACCACCGTAATGGCGACACAGAAGATATCGAGACGAAAGCAGCGGTCGTGGACTCAACGACTTCCCGTAATATAAATGGCATCTCTGGATTTCATGCGCTATTCCTCTACATTCTATCACTATCACTCGCAATAGGCTTGGCCAGCACGTTGTTGGGAGAAGCTGCAGACTGTGATGGTCCATTAGGTAGTTATGAAAGAGGATTCAATACTGAGATAAGTGGGTTGTTGCGATAATCAGACCGCGACATACTGTGAGAAGCTGAAACCCGATAGGACCTGATCGCAGCACAATGGCTTTGAAAAAGGTTAAGTTCTTTGGGGGATTTGTCTATGATGAGAATGGCACCGCGTCTCTTACTCAGCCACCTGGCCCTGATTATTTTGGCATCCCCAGTGCCGAAACGGACCACCATTGGAATCTAGATTTGAAAGGCATGTTTAGGATTACGTTGCAAATCTGAAAATTTCTAATACGTTATTGCGTTGGACAGATCGATTTATTGCTGTTCCACCAAAAGACTGGCCACCGGAAGCGGTTGAATTTTTTGAAAAAGACTGGGTGCATGGGACCATACGTTTGGAGCAAGTCCTTTGTAATCCGTATGAAACATGAGTATTCTAACCATCAACTTTTTTCTTTATAGGACAAATGGACTACATTCACTTCACTGTTTAGTAAGTTTGATCTCAATCTAGCTACATTTCATAATCTGACTTCAAGATCAGAATTATATTAGAAAGGCACTGTCACCCGAATGGTACTTTGGCCCCGTAACAGATTCAGATCCGCAAAGACCGCTCGATATGCATTTGAGTAAGTTGAAAGTATCAATTTATGGAATGCCTTCCGTAACTGACTTGAACGCAGAGCATTGTTTAATGCAAATCCACCAGCTCCTTATGTGTCAGCTTGATATGACCCCAATTCCAAGAACATTGAGGCCTACTAAACATATACACCATGCGGACACAGATATGTGGCATGTTTGCAGAGATTTTGGTGCCTTGAGGAACTGGATGTATCCACTAGAAGAACACCATACATGATGGACTTGGCGCTGCGTTTTGTCTACAAATGTGGTAAAGCATTTCGCTTTGTATTTTCGAATAATCACTTCCTGAAGTTTGTGAAAAGAATATTATGGAAATGCAGCAAAACTTTATTACATCCGATCGGAAACATGTAAAAGCACGAATGATGCACTTTTTCCTTGCTCACTTTGATACATGAAAGACCTCAGCTCAACTTACTCTTTCGGCTCGCTCATGTCGGCAACGATGCTAAGAACGCTTGTGTTTCAAGTCATGTGGAAGTGGTCCGAATCTAGAACACTGCTGGTCACAAGACCAGCAGTATTATCGTAGGGTTTATTGTTGAAAACAGTCCCTCAGGAATTCGATAGCAGTAAAGCAATGATAGAGATACGAGCAGTAATTATCGATTGATCACGAAGTTCATATGCTAAGAAAATATATAGACCTTCATACTCTGTTACTCATCGATGTTTAGTATTGGCCGCTCCTTGCTTGCTCAGCGGCACTAGATAAATATATTAGGGTTAGATTTATTAAGGATCTCTTTCCTCTTTGGCTTTCTTATGCTAGTTATTTAATCTCTACCGACATGCTCTAGTATTTAATTGTAATGTATACATTAAAGATATCGGATATATGAAAATTTCCATTGAATTTCTTTTCATTCGAACTATGGATTCTATTACTACAGGGGACAAGTATTCGATGTCGTTTAGACGATAGCTTTTCTTTATTTCGAAATAAATTAAGTATAAAAGCTTAGTACTTCTATAGTTACTACGATATATAATGTCAAATAACTCTTCTCAACTGTAAAGACTGTCAAATGTGATAAAATGAGGAATCGTTAAGAAGTCGGAGGAAAGTGAACTCGATTCGGGACTTCGAGTAGTGCAAGAGGCTCATCTTTCGAGGGGCACTTCCTCCCTGAAAGACGCCCATGCGTAAATGTGGTAATTGTTCTCGGTCATCATAGCGTCGCCCAAATTCCTTCGCAGATTTTCAACAGATGAAACACATCCTTCATTCCCCTTGGCAGTATGCCCATTTTAATTTCGTCACTATGCGTCAGTATCTTTGCAAACTGCAACGCCACAAAATTTAGATAGGGGAACTCGATTTTCTCTCCATGTGTAAATTTAAGCTGTTTCTATTATTTAATCTACAACGGGAGAATGAGTCCCAACAAGACGAGTAAGGTAAGATAATGTTATGATATCGCTAGGAGATCTTGCTAACATTACCGCATTAGATGGAGCAGAGACTTACACTCCAAGGAGATGCAGAATCTGAGCACGCATATTTGGCAGGCTCGGAATATTGCAACAGCGATCACACATTGTCGCAGTCCTTGTGCGACGATGAGAAGGTTGACGATGATCCGCATCTGCGTTCTATCAGGAAGTGGCAGTACGTGGGTATCACTGTCGGGTTAACCTTTTTATTCGTTACATTTGGCATTGGCTCGATTTTCAGTACAAAAGATTTCTTCGGTCTATCTTCAGCCAAATTTTTAAACATGGGAGAATGCGGCCGTACACCGCAAGAAGCCCGAGATAGCGGGTGCGTTTTTGATCTCATGATGTCCGGCTGGGTGCATCCTCCTTGCTACGACAGAGAACTTTCCGATGAGTTCTTACTGGCCAATAATTTCACCTTCTACAGGGAACAAGAGGGTATCAATACTCTGACGGAAGCCGAGGCTCGTCTGGGCAACTATGAGGTCATATACAGTCATGGAACCTTTCACTATCAACATTGCGCCTACATATGGGCTAAGCAAATTCGTGCGAATAGGAAGTCACCCCTTGTTCTTGACAGCGTATCACGTTCTAAAGAGCACGTCAAGCACTGTTACAACCGGGTCGGGAGCCCCAACATTACTCAGCTCCAGCTTGCGACTGGAACGAAGATCAAGAGATCGGCATTCAGGCTTAGATGTATGATTGGCGATACGGAAGTCTTTTGAAGCCAATACTGTGGCAGAAAGGTGTGGCTGGCAGCAGTGGAGCGGGAAATCTATTTTTATATGGATTGAATGTAAATATTGTGCTATGCCGCTGCACACCATTCATGAAAAGCTTGTTGTTCTGCAGACGACAATTTTGTCACCATATTACTGCTATCTGTCGATCGCGCACGACCATAGCTACTCAGAATCCTTGTCTCGTTCATCTTCCCATGCCCATATCCCAAAATGCACTTTCGTCAACTTCGGGGTTCTTTAAACACGCCTAGAGCAATCACACAAGTTGTTTTCGGTTTACATGATTTTCAAATGCACCCGTGGGAGTAAAGCAAGACTCAATATGCTAGACTTTGATACATATATCGTTGATAGAATCCAGTATTATAGTTAGTAAACGCTAATGATACTGTGACTGATACAAAGGCTACAGTACAACAAACACGCTAGTACGTATTATAGCCAATGATATTCACGTTCGTAGATATCATATGAAAAGGCTATACTAAAGGATGTGATGAAATGCGAGAATTTGTGTATTATGAAAATATGAAGTACTGTCAGTGATATACAATTGAACAATAATTACTCAGATATCTTTATAAATATCGATACTTATTACTGAAGTGGGGCGGAATTGAAGTACGGAAAATAAAAATTACAATACTGATAAAATTTCATTAACTTGCGTGCTCGAAATTATGTCTGTGAACAATGACATCAAGTATTGCCCGTGTCTCCTTCCTTCCTTCCTTCTTTCCCTACATCCCACCCGGTCAAATCATTTCCTTAAAACACCGTGTTATCAACCCGCGAGTGCTTGAATTCTTGTAGCATATCCCAATTTCGGCAAGTATGTACAACATCCGACTGGACAAAACTTCTTCCATGCCCTTCGTACCAGATGACTGGTATTGGTGTAAGATCAGCATGACACATTAGCTGCTGTCTAAGGTGATCTAGGCAATGGTCGCGGTGTGCTCTTTCTGGATAGGCGTGTTTTGTCTTGTTATTGTAGTAAAATTCCTTGTCCAGAGCTTTCCTGATCTCGTCGACGCAATGTAGAGCATGATAGACATCTAGTCCCACCAGGTAGCCGAGACCAGGGTGATTGTAAAGCCCATGAGGCGACCCGAATGCGATTCTAGCCTCTTCTTCGGTGACGTTGAAATATCGAGCTTTAACCAACTCCCTCCACGCTGCGTCTATCGCGTCCGTAGGTGGCCCGACGTATCTTGGCTCGGAAGGATTGTGGACTATGTACCCGGTACCATTATCGTACCAGCGCGGTCCTCCATAGAACATTTTCGGTTCTTGACGGATGTAAGGTTTTGATGGGTCAAACTCAGTAGTAAATCCAGTACCGAATGAACCGGGACCAAGATAGCGGTGCCTGTATAGCCTAGATTGCAGAAAAACCTGGACTCCAGTGGTAAATGCAAACACTCCCGCGAATACCCATCCCATGCACAAGAAGGATTTTGAAAGAGACTGAACAACTGGATTTAATTTTTCAGATTCATCCTCATTTTGGCGCACTACTTCGTAGCTTAGGGAGCGGGTAAATTTCATTGCGGTCTTGTGGTATCGTCTGATAGAAAAGATGGAAGACGCGCCTTGACTGAAAACTTGTATCTTCTTTTATGCTACCTGGAAGTATCCAAATATTCGCGTCAGTAGTCTGTCCGGTCTTTAAGGGGGCAACACCGGCGATGCTGCTTCGTGGGTGAAGTGCTCCGAGAGCTATCTTTAAAGGGGCAACATCTGAGGTGTTTAATAATAGCGTCCTGATCCTATTGGGAATTATTAGTTTGATCCAATCTCCTTTTCAATTTCTAAACTTCCACCTTCTTTGCCCTCATATCTGGTGCCTATCTCAGCACATCAAGAGTTTCCAGTATTTGCTTTGATTTCTGGATTCAATATCTTTTCGCTTACTCTACTTGGTAAATTGCTGCAGATGGATTCCCCAGAATATCTCAAATCGCCTCTCCTGAGTACAGACTCTGAAAGTGGCGATTCCACGCTGTTCCCTGCTCAGATGTACGAACGCCAGCAAAAACCGCGAGCGAAAGGTAGCTGGTACACTTACATCGTGTTATCGACAACAACCATCTTGGCATGGACATCCGGCCTCCTGTTATACAACCATTACACAACTGCCTCTCCTTATGCCCTGACCCACCGAGGAGAATGCGGATGGTCGGTCGCAGAAGCAAAAGCAAACGGTTGTGTTTTCGATATTATGATGTCCTCGTGGCTACCAAAGCCGTGTTATGATAAAGAGCTCTCGGATAGATACCTCGCGGTCAACAATTTCACATTCTGGGAGCACAGCAAGGGCACGGGTCAGCTTTCAATTGAAGAGGTGCAGAAAGGAGAGTTTGATATCATCTTCACTCACGCCACATATCACACCCAGCACTGCCTGTAAGCAAGCCTCTCTTTTCAAGCTAGATTTCGATAGCAAGACACATACGACTGGCATCACGAGCACTTATATAATGGTATCATACCCTTACTGACTTCGAACCATAAACAACAGTTTTCTTTGGGACAAGCAACTCAAAGCTGCAAATTCAAGACGCCCAGTCTTAGACTCTATCACAAGAAGTCAGCATCACATAGAGCACTGTATAAGAATCCTGGCTGCCCACACTGCTGAAAACTATACCTCGACTCAAACGACATTATTCAAAACTGGAACGCCGATTCACGTGAAGCCGCAGAACCAGATCTGCTGGGAGGGTTGAAAGTGCTTGTAAAGTGACTATGAGAAGTTTCCTCAGAGGGGAAGCTCGGATATTGATGTCTTGTTTCGTAGTAGCTATACAATGAGAGCGAGTTATAAGAGCTTGGCTGGATTTGTTTTTAAGATGATCTTTTACATCCAATGTAAATTTATGATTTATGGAAAAATTTGCACTGGAACCGTTTTACGTAGCCAAGTACGTTCCGTCAGGGCGAAACTGCTTGTTCAGTCTATAATGCTTTCATTTTTCCAATTGTTTTCAGTGAAAACTTCAAAATAGAAGGCAGAAGTTTCAGGGCATGGACAAAGTGCTGAAGGGCTTTAAGATGGTACCGCAGTTCAGAATTGATTGATCAATGTGAGAATTAAATACAAAGTTTTGCTTGTACGCTTCATTTACCACTTCGAATCTATGTAAAGAACGGAACAGATGGATGCGGGTGCAGAGGCAACTTTGGACCGCGAGGGACAGCAATACTCCCATTATATCTCGCTTTGGAAAATTCGTGGAGCTTGTCGAAAGCCCTGCAGGTGTGAATTTGCTTAGGGTTAATATACTGGCCCCGTTTATCGTGCCATTCGCTAGGGGATATAACGCTGCTACCCTGGCACATTATCACCTGTCTTAAATGATCGATACAATGTACTGAAATATTTATGAGATTTGCTGCAACTTCCTAAGTGGGTGGGAGGTCATTTTCAACTTACATTGGTGTATCATCCCTCGATGTTCTTCCTCAGGATAGATGTCGCGCCGCAGAGCTTTTCTTAATTGATTCTGTTACTAGGTTGTCAGCAGCGTTTTAAATCGAAAAAGTTTCAGTATAGATCATACCAGGCAATGTAGACAGTGAAACATATCGAGCCTAAGTCTGTTAGATATTTAGTCCAGGTAGAAGCATCAGTCAAAACTCACGTGCCAGTCCACCCACCTCTAATTCTGTCTCTATACCTATCAGACTCTTTACCCCACAGCCTTCTAGCTTCATCCTCAGAGATCGAAAAGTAATGAGATTCTCCTCCGATAATTGCATTCCATGCTTCATCAATTTCAAGACTCGGCTCGCCGACATAGATTGAAGAAGCGAGGACTTCTATGCCTTCAGGGCTGAAGTCCACCCCTCCAGTAAATCTCGTTTGTATGAGTTTAAATGTCTGAGAAGGTGCTATTGGTCAAGTTGTATTAGCAAAAGTTTTGAGGCTGAAGCAGTGAAGATGGAATTCCCTCGACTTACTAATAATAAGCTCTTCAACAAACCCATCTTCGGCCGATCCCAAAGAACTATCCTGTGGCGTTTTACTAGTAACACTCCCCGCGACGAAAGCCGCCGCACCCCACAGGAGCAAGATGATAACTGTAATAATTACCTGGGCCTTATTATATACAGATTTAAGTGGTTTCACTACCTCTGTGTTGTCCCCATCCCTCGGTAGCAAATTTTCTTCACTTTCCATTAATGCTTTGTCGGTTTGGTGCTGATCTGCCCATCTTTCGGCCTGGGGATTGAAAAATGACGAAAATAAAGCCATGTTGAATCCAACAGTGAATGCAGAAGAGCGCAATAAATTGGAAGGTTGTGATGAGTATTTTGATGTAGAGAAAGCCGTTCGATGTGGTTGTCATTTGAAATGGCAAGTGCCCCGTGAAATGAATCCGGTCCGATCGTCGGCTCGCTTATAGGGGCAGGGGATTTTGCAATTCAAACAAGAATTGCATAACTCTCACAAACCCCGGAATAAAACCTTATATTGGGAGAAATAAGGAGCTACGGTAACACATCACTTGATTGGAGGAGTTTCAACTTTGAGCCCTGACCGGCAATCGAGAGTAGGTTAGCTAGAGCGGAGACCCTGCCGAAGCCTAAGCCCAATATACGATAGCTCAACAGGGCATGTTCTTAACGATCTGATTGAAGTTATATTATGAATCTTCGCCTTCCTTCCACGCCAAGTATAAATTATGTCTTCCTATTTTGCATTTCTCTAGCCGCCGAGCCACTACCTCTAATTTCTTAGGCCTTTGCAGGATGATCAACAAAGGACCATTGCTAGTACTTGCTTCTCAATTTACTGCTGTTATAATTCACAGCTTGGCCAAATTTCTAGAGACAACTGCCTCAGTAGACCCTCAACAGATCCTCCAAGTCCGGATGTTCATCACTTTGAGTATCAACAGTCTTTTCCTCACGACACGCTACCCGGAAGAGTTACCTCTTGGCAAGAAAAGTGTCAGAGGTCTGCTCATAATGAGAAGCTTAGGAGGTATCTGTGGTTCCGCTGGATTTTACTGTGAGTATCCTGTCAATTGTTTGACGCCGAGATTAAGAGCATCTTCACCTTTGAATCCTCGACTGACTCTCGATGCCGCTTCAGATTCTCTTCGGTATCTTCCACTGGCAGACGCAACAACTCTGAATCTTCTCGCACCTTTAGGAGCTAGCCTACTCACAGCAAAAAGATTCACCTTGATACAGGTTGGTTCTATAGCTATCTGTTTCCTTGGTGTGGGACTCGTCACTAAACCAAGTTTTGTCATCGATCTGTTTTACTATGATGAAGATAATCATCAGAAGACGTGGACGTCTCAGTCGCGGCTGGGATTGGCCTGTGCAATAATCGGAGTGCTAGGGGGGGTAGTAAGCAGAATATATCAATTGTTTTCCTCTAAATCTCACTGACTTTAGCACTTCAGTGCGCTTACTCCTCCATTTCCAAGATCGGAACAAGATCAAATCCACTTGTGACAACTAACTGTTTTGCCACTGGTATGCTGATTGCAAGCAGTGCTTGCTTTGCTGCCGTTCCGGGAGTCAATTTCAATTTTAATCTAGGCTTGTTACAGTGGTTTATTATGGGGTCTATTGGAATTTCTGGAGCTTTAATGGTAATACAATCTTCCTGAAATATTAATTGACACTGATTGATTGATTGCATTAGGAGTATCTTCTAACAGCGGGACTTTCTGATGAAGAAAATAGTTATGCCGTGCATATGATCTACTTCCAAGTGATATTTGCTCTCATTGCAGATGGGCTGATTTGGCATACTGTACCGGATATTACTTCTGCCATAGGGGCGGCGCTAATTATTCAGGCTGTTTATGTGATACAAAAATATCAATATAGAGAGGATGATGTAGTTGATATTGAAATGGTATCTTATATAAGCGAATCATAGATCAGTGACCTAAACTTTGTTACGATCAACTTGTTTTACATGAAAGCATTTTTCTCAAAACAAGAAAGTTGAACTATGGCTTGCTGAGACGCTTAATGCAAATGATTTGGCCTGAGGATAGAGGAAAGATTTTGAAGTAGCAAATGCCCTTTTAAAGATAAGGTTTGGTTTGATCTTGTTGGGATACGAGTGAATATGCACACGTGCGTGCAATAGCGCGCTAGTATACGAGCGTATTGCACATAGCTCTCGTAGCTCTGAAGCTAGAATAAAGAGACAAAATGTAATACGTTAAAGCAGGTACTCATTATGAAGACGTCATAATCACCACCGAGGCAATACTGACAGATCTAGTGCTCAAAGATATGGCGGAATTTCGAATTATCGATATCATTTCGATGTAGGTTTTATTTTGGAAGAAGGCTGAGTTGATGATAAACCCAAAATGAACAAAAGGAGAACACTAAACATGTACCGACAAATTCTCTATTTCCGAGGTACAAGTTTAAGATTAACACATTAGAAATTTTGATAAGTTAAGTATCAAGCGACACGGAACAAAACAATGGAGTTCCAAAACGGTTTGATTTGCTAAATGAGTGTGGCGACCTGCCAGTGAGAAGTAATTGGGTTCCGAAATGGGTCCAGACCCAAAAACATTCTTCTTCAGATGAAAAAACACCAGTTCCATTCCATCCCTCAACTATGCTCTGTAGGTCAAGTACTAAGAATTAACGACCAAAGAAAACTGCTTGAAAGAAAACTGCTTGGGGCTCCTCCCCCATGATTTGGGCTTTTATCTGCGCGCAGAACCCTTAAGCGATTTCGGCAAAAATAGAGCGCTCAGTGATCTGCAAGTAAATTAGTCAACGCTTTTGTTCCATACATAGTTTCAAGAATAGACCATACCTCTGGGGTGCATTCGGAATCAGAGCCCTCGGAGCAGACATAGCAACAACCATCACTGTAGCAGCACTTTTCGGAGTTAACACCATTGCAGGTTTCGCCGTTGGAGCATTCAGGTGCGCGAGTATCCAACAAATTGGGGTAAGAAGGACCAGCAACGGCGGCCGTGGCGAAAAGAGCGGCAGCTGCCATGATGACTTGAGAGAACTGCATGATGGATTCTAAATGTGGTGAAATTTTGAGTTCTTGGAAGTTGAATCTAGTGAGAAGGCTGAAATTGATAAGAATATTTGGATGCGATGTGTTCTGAATATGCAATTCATGTAGAAGTCACTACCTATATATACTCAGAAGTTTGTAGGGCCTTGATGTTGCCCCAGGAATATACTCTTTCCAAGGGCAACTGCTCTGTGAAAGAACTGCATCAAATACACTTAGGTTTCAGAGCGTCGGATGTAAATCCATTCCAATTTTCTAGATAGGGCTATGCACAGTCGCTTACAGCAGTGAGCCACCCCAAATGATAAGGTCCCTTTAAACATCAGTGTTTGGTCATTGATACTTCACCATCGTATTTGTTGTGTAACGATACTAAGCAGGACTTTAAATAAAACGCTATAGCCGGCACGCAATGTAAGTATTCTCAATTGGACTACTTTCTCTTGTCTAAACTTAGCCTCTTTTCATGCTGTGTTCATTAAATACTCCCGATTTCTCTACTAGCGATACATGGGATTACATGAGTCTCCAAAACCAAATCAGGTACATGGACTGTTTCAATTCCCTAAGTCACTAGCAAAATGGAAGCTTTCGTAGAAGACCACGGCGACACCATCAAACAGTAGGTTTTCGATTCAATGTCTCAGATCGGTGTCTATCTACTAACATTTTCTGAGGTACATACCGTTCGTGGGTAGATTTTTGATAATTGTAACATTCTTGGAGGATGCTTTCACAATAGTCACTGAGTGGAAGAATCAGCTCATATTGCTGAATCAATACCAAAAAAGTCTTTACTGCAGGGTCCCTTCAGTCATGGAGCTTCTGCTAACTCATTTCAAGTCTACTATGGAGTAGCTAACTTCATACTCTTTACCAATGTCTTTTTGATGGTGTCCTGCTCCTCCCTTGTCCTTGCCCGAAAACACACCAATTATGCAGCTGGAGGCCTCATTGTTGTGGTTATAACGCAAGCATTATGTTATGGGATGATCTCGGACTTTGGCTACTTCTTACGCAATCTTTCGGTCCTTGGGGGCTTATTGATAATGCTCTGCGAGTCATGGGCGCGCAAGAGACCAGCTATGCCTGGTCTGCCTGTAATTGAGGAAAAAGACCACAAGATGTATGTTCAGCTTGCCGGTCGAGTCCTCATTGTTTTGACCTTCCTTGCGTTCATTTCAAGCCTGGAATTGAACTTATTAAGCGTTATTATATCCATCACGGGATTTGGTGTCTGTGTTATGGTCGCTATTGGCTACAAGGCAAAGATGAGCGGCGTTGTTCTTGTCTCCATGTTAAGTGTTCTCAACTTGCTTATCAATGATTTTTGGAATGTAAGTCTGAGATAATATTTGCAAAAAAAAAAAAAAAAAATTGCGCTGACCAGAAATACAGCTTCATCAGAGTCATCCTCGCAAAGCTTTTGCTAAATATGATTTTCTCCAAACTTTATCTATTGCAGGAGGTCTCGTTCTTCTGGTCAACAATGGCCCAGGTGCATATAGCATTGACGAGAAGGCGAAGGAACTTTAAGACACCCAGTATCACGAGACAGATGGCGTGACCGTCTTTTTCGATTTGCACAAAGCAAAATGTTAAGGTCAAGCTGGTATGAAGAGAGTCTTTTTTTTCAAGTAGTACAAACTTTTTATATAAGTGATGAAACGGAAGATAAATAACATATTTGAACATGGAATCAAGCACTTGATTAAGTTATGTCTATCAGGGCGCACGTGCCCAAAGAGCACGTGTTTGGAATAATAGCCATACTAGCTGGTTATTTTCCTCTCGTTCCCCATTCTTCACAATGTCTCTAATCACGTATTGTATGACATGAAATATTATTTTTCCAACCTGGTAATTGATTGAAAATCTTTCATCATTGTCAAAGTGTTTTCTAAAGTGAAAGGACATGGGATGTATACAGAGTGGAAGACATGGAAGACGTGGCCACAGCGGTGCTTGAGTCAGTTTTCAGCTCCGAAAAAGTTCAATGATCTACGATGGTTGAATGGGTAAATCGTGTAAAACCCACTTTTAGCAAAAACTTACTATTTTAACCAAATCTACTACTGCTTTAAGGAATTTTAATAGATATTGAACTATTTTCCTCAAATTTAAAGATTTGAAACTTTTTATTACATTTTATTAATTTTAAGAGTATCACGGAGGATAGCTATGTCACTTGATCACTTGGATTATAGAATAATAAGAATAAAATAGTAATATACTAAATTGACTTAAGAAATAATCAATATAATCAATTCTTATATATATATCCAAAATAGGTAATAGGATCTTCTATTTAAATAATAATAATTTTCTTATAGATTATATAAGTAATCAAATAAAGCAAAACTTTATTATCTTATTTTTAGATAAAAATGTATATATCTACTAAGAGAATCATAATGATTAGTATATATAAGAATCACGTGTATTACATGTATTATAGGATTTTCCGTGATAAAGAGTTTTATAGTTTTTGAAGTATTTGAAACTTTTTATAAATTCTATATAGAAATCTAGATTATAATTGAATAAAAATCCAAGGTTTTTATTTGAAATTTAATAATTTTGAATAAAATGTAATATTTATAATACTTTTGTATGCTAGAGTTTATTATATAAATATTCAAATAGTGTTGTTATTTGATTCGTCTAAAGTCTAAAAATGGAGATAAATTCGATCACTTTTTGGTGTGTTTTATAATACTTATTTATTCAATCATTGTATACATAATGCGAAGATTGATTGCGGAAATCCGAACAGTGGAGCTTTTGATTTGCCACTTGTCTTGAAACTCTAGATTATGTTTGCAACGACCCACTAATGTGCTTTGGTTGGTATCTCTCGGCACCCTGTCACGCCTGTCAACATCCAATGCTTCTCTTTATCATGAGTCTTTGCTCTAAGCATACTAAATTTCTGATGAAGCCACTCGCCGCTTGTGACCACTTTCAAGGATTGGTCGTTGGCCTGAATCAGAGGACTTCTGAGACCAACCAGCGGTGTTTGTTTCTGCGCTCTTTGTAAATAGGCAAATGAATACCGAGTCTTCATAGCTTGCCCTTGAGGTGGTGAAACACGATGAAGGCTAGAGTGAAGAAGTCCATTAGTCAAAAGCGACATTCCATCCCCAATATTCACAATCGCTTGTCCAGCTCTTGGCTCAACATCCTCCCACTGATCACTTCCTTTCATCAAAACCTGAAGTCCAGGCTGATTGGTGAACAAGATCGTCAAGCTACCAAGATCTGTATGTGGTGTTCCTGAAGCACCACGCTTATCAAAAGGTTGGGGATGATACTTTAGTAATCTGAGAATGCAAGGCGATGGTTGATTCACCTTGTGAAATTCTTCGAACTTTCCACCACTTTCGAGACCTAGGGCTCGTGTCAAGGCTTTGTGGATCGAAATTGTGACTTCCTGCATTTCTCGCATGTACGCTTTTAACAAAGGCATATTCTCGTCGAAAATCGGAGGTCGGGGATAAGGCTCATCGCCAAGACCCAACATACCATCTTTGGGAATCTAAATCTCATCAGAGTTGGCGGTTATCGCCAAGTTCGGTACATACTGCATAACTCTCAAATCCATCGCGGCCATTTCTTAGCTCTAAATAGCGTAAGCCGGGGTATTTGATGATGTATCTCAAGAAGCACATACGTCCAAAATTTCTTCCCTTTGGCTTGTAACTTCTTTTCATCAGCAAAAAATCCATGAAATCGTTGCAAAGAGCTCACCCATTCAGTTTCATATATCCTATCTCATCAACATCATATTTCATGAGTTGTTCTTGTGGAAGACTAAAGAGTCGTTCTTCGAGGTGAAATATTTGATCAATGAGACTGAGGACAGTCTCGCTATTGGAGATTGTCCTGAAATCAAGGTAGAAGAACCCATATTGCTTTGATGCATCAAGGAGTTTGCTTGCTTCAGCGGGGTCTTGATCAAAAAGTCCCTGGAGACTAATAGTAGGTAAACTTTGAACCGGATTCTGGGAATCAGTCTGAGATGCCATATTGAAATCGGATAAATTATTGTAAGATGAGAATTAAAGATGACGGAAATTGCAGAAGCATTTCATGTCCTAATTTATATCTTTCCATAAATTTTTGATACAATTGTCCAGATACTTACACCTGACACCGCTATTCTAAAATGTTAGACAAAGTTTCATATCTACTAGAATGAAAGAAGCAGATTCTGTGCATGTCTGATTATGTGGACTAAATTGACTACCTTCCTGTATCTAACTTCACACATTTGATGAAAATCATGAGGGTAACTCACTACAAGTAGGCAGCGCATACCGATCCAGGCACCGGGGTGAATCACGTCTCAGGTGTTCGAGTCCAGGGGTTGAGTCTGTATTTATAAGCCTTCTTCTATAACTAGAAGAGGAATAAATCTTTACTCTAGCATTAATGAAGGTCAATAATAGTATCTTAATTTATTAATCTCATAACAAATTGGACTAATAAGTATCCTCTGTAAACCTCTCTTCGACTTTCATCGGATTTATCCCTTGTGTGAGGGTTAGGACTAGTGGAAAACAGTCTTATTGAAAAGAAGAATTATCTCATTCATTTGATATTATAATAGAACATCATGTAGTTTTATAGTATTATATTCTTTAGAGTTATTTTGAGTTAGTAATCTAAATCTTAAATTAGAATCGAATACTCTATTTCATCGAAGAGGATATGCAGTATTTGCATTAAAAAAACATATAAATTTAGGATTGAAATATAGATTTGAAAGTTTTGTAGTATCTTCATCTGATTTCGACTTAGTAAATCAGAGATTATCATTTAAAATTTACACAAGATAATGAATCGAATAAGATTAACATTATAATAATATTATAGCTTATTAGTAAGATTTTAGAAAGCAATTTGATATACCTATTATAGAATCTCATAGAAAATAATCTATATATTACTAAAAGTTATATATAACGGTAAGAACCCCATATAGTAACATTCCATATATTAATACCTCAAATGTCAGGATTTTGATCAAAATAACCTCAACTAGCATTTTTGATATTTCAATCTCAATTTTTTTTGAAAATAATACTATTCTAATCTTTTTATTTTTATTTTTTAATTTTTCAATTTTTTAATTCTTTTAATTCTTTTGTTATAATACCAATTATATATTCTATAATTATTTTTATATTTTAAATACAAATTATTAATATATTCTATTTTTTATAAATAAAGCTTTATTTTTTTATAACTTTTTTATTTTTATAATATAATATAAGTTTTTATTTATATTTTAACATTTTTCAATCTTTTAATTTTTCAATTTTTTAGTCTTTTCAATTTCTTAATTTTTTCAAATAATTAAAAAATCAGAAAATTCTATTCAAAAAATTAAAAATTAAAAGATTAAAAAAATTAAAAGAATTGGAAAATTGAAAAATTGAAAAAATTGAAAGAGTTGAAAAATTGAAAAATTGAAAAATTAAAGAAATAAGAAATAAAAAATATATTAAAACTAGAATAACAATATTTATTAAAAGATTGGGTGGAAGAGGCCTCTGTATTAACTATATTACTACACATGTAAGCATATTAATCTCTCTATAGTATTATATGAGATAATCAATATACCTATTTATGATTTATTTAATCTAGCCCGTTTAAATAACCATATTATTAATCAACATATATACTTAATATTAATAATTTCTATTTCTTTTAATATTCCTTTATAGGAGTTATTATTTTTAATCTTCCTAATCTTCCACCCCTCTATTGTTTTAATTCTAGTATATCTTTAAACCTTTCAAATACTATTCTTGCTAAGGGTTTAGTTATTTCATCTACTACCATATTTGATGTATTGATGTAATATTACGGAGGTACCCGCACCGCAACATGGATTATAGAATAAATGCAAGCCTTAATATTATAACCTATGAAAACGATATTATAGGGACTATAAGATTAAAAGATAATTAGGAATAAGAATAACCAAATAAGTAATCAATAATCTAGGAAAGATAAGCACCTATCTTTATTAATACCTATTCTATAATAAATATAAAATAATTAAATTATAGATTAGCTAGTAAATATAGATTAAATAAATAATAATATTAATAGAAATTATATAACTAATGTTATATAATAGATAACTATAAAGTGATAGCGTTTTAAAAGAGATTAGCTTTTCTAATTGTTCAATAAGGATAAAGGTTTATATTAAGGAAAAGATTTTATTATAATATAGAGTTTTATATTTAAAACAATTATTAATTTTATATTATAATTATAAGAATTGTAATTAATTATAATTTTATTGAATTTCTATTTGAAATTTAGATTAAACTATTTTGAGAGATTTCTAATCATTTTTATATGATTCTAAAGACAGTTCCTATAATACTTTGAATACTTTTTCTATTTCAAATATTAATTCAATATTAATCACTAATATAATATTCACTAATTTTTTTAAAGAACAATACGTTTTTATTATTGACATCAACAATATTGAAATAACTAATATTTTTAAGGAAATTATTATCAATAAAATATTCAAAATTGCTTTACCAAATAAATATTAAAGAAATCAATAAGAACTTAATATATTCCTTTTACAATTCGAGATCTATTTTAAATTTAATAAAAATAAGTTTATTGAAAAGAAATCTAAGAGTATATAGGCCATATTATATCTCAAAGGCAAAACAAGTAAATGAATCTAGTCATATTTGTACAACTATTTCAAGTATAATAATAAAGAATGTATATAATTTATTAAAACCATTTTCAATAGTTTTGAAGGATTTAAGATAGAGATCTATAGAATCTTCAGAAATTTCAATAAGTTAGAAATAATAAAAGAAAAGATCTTCAATCTTAAACAAATAGAATCAATATTGAAATATATTACAAAATTCTGAAAATATATAGAAACCATCAAATAAAACGAAATCGCTATTATAAATTATTACCATAAAGAATTCAAACTAGAAGTTTGTTTGGAACTCAATTAGGAAAATAAAAATCATAATTTAAATAAATTAATTGAAAATTCTATTGAGATTGATAATTGATTATATAAATATAAGTAAAATCAGTAATTTTATAAACCCCAAATTAATCAAAAGTAAAAACATTATTGTAAAAATAAGAATAAATAATATTATAATTTATAAAAATATAAAAACCTTATAAAACTAGATATTATATATCAAGTATCCTAAAATAATAATCAAAAAAAATATATAAATAAGAAAACAATTTATATTTTGAATACAGAAAAACAAAACATTGAATAATAAATTGTAAAAACAAAAAGATAGAGAATAAAAAGGGCAATTTTAAAAATAAGTTTAGTAAAAATCAATTTAATATTACCTTTATATCTCAATTATATATTATTAGTATAACCAAGTTAGCTATACTATTATCAATTTATATAAAAGAACTTAAAGAAAAAAAAGAAATTGAAAATCTTTTATAGATATACAAAAATCTATAATTAAAAGAATTATAATTCATTCAAGAAATTAATCAATAAAACTATTATATCTAGAGATTTAAGAATATAGATAAGAGAACTATTAACAAAAATCTTAATATAATAAATATTAAAGAAAATGAAATCTATAAAGTTTGATATATTGATTAATACTGAATTCTATAATTCGGAATTATTATAAATATATTCTTTGTAGAGAGAATCAATAAAGAATACTTTCAATAATTAAATCAAAAAGAATTATAGGAAATATTCTATTAATATATATTAGAATAAAGCAAAAACCAGAATTTATTTCTATATAAATAAATTAGAAAAGAATATTATATTCAAACTCAAGCTATACTATTATTATCAATTATAAATATAATAATAAAAGTTATTTAAAGGAATTATAAATATATTTTATAAAAGAATTTATTTGATAATAAAACTAGATTAAAAACAAATGTTATTTATTTAAAAAAAAAAGAATCTTAATAAATAATATTTATTAATAAAAATAAACAAATTATATTTCAATTGAATATTATAAATCAAATAAAATAAATATATTACAAAATTAAAATAAATAGATAAATATAAATAGTCATAATAGATTTAAAGATTACAAAAAATTTTATTATATTAGAAACAATTAATTATTTAAGAATACAATTTTAAATAAAACAGAAATTTTATTGATTATAATTAGTTGATAAACAATTAATAAAATCTGATAAAAAGATTTTGTGAAAACTTAATCAATATAAATAAATATACTTTAGTATTCAGAAACTATTTAATTTAATATTATACTATTAAATCAATAATAGATTATTCTAGGAATACTATAATTAAAAGTATATAATCCTAAAATAAATTGATTACAAAAAACAATAATTATTAATTAATATAAGAATAATTATATTAATATACTAGAAGTGTTCAAGAGATATAATATATATTAAGGAAAGTTGAATACAAACAATATTAATAATATAGAACACCCCATTTAAAATCCTCTATTAAAAACGAAAACTAATATATTTCCTTTACAAAAACAGAAATCAATAATAAAATAAGAAATCATAATCAAAATAAAGGAGCCTATAATACCAGAATAGTATAAGAAATATGAATATATTTTCAAGGAATCAAGAATCCATAAAGCTTTATCAGAATACAAGCCATAGAATTATAAAATAATATTAAAGGAAAACGAAATGCCTATATATACCTCAATTTATTCAATATTGATTAATAAATTAAAAACATTTAAAAAATATATCAACAATAATTTAACTAAGAAATAGATCAAAGAATCCATATCTCAAATAATAAATTCAATTATATAAATATTCAAAAAAGATAATACTAAAAGATTAATTATAAATTATAAAAAGCTTAACACATTTATTAAAAAGAATCAATATTCACTTTTATTAATTACAAAACTAAAAGATTGATTAAATAAAACAACAATATTTACTAAGATAAATCTACACAATAACTATCATCTAATTAAAATAAAAGAAAATGAAAAATAAAAAACCACTTTCAAAACTAAATACAATCTATATAAATATTAAGTTATATTATTTGAATTAATTAATATATCAATTATTTTTATAAAATTTATAAATAATATTCTATTATAATACTTGGATATATATTATATATACTATCTAAACAATATTCTAATATATTTGAATAATAAGATTTAATATATCAAAAATATTAATAATATTTTTAAAAGTTTAACCAAAACAGAATTGCTATATAAATTAAGTAAATATAAATTCCATATTATTGAAATAGAATTCTTAGGATTCACTATATCAAACCAAAAGCTCAAAATGAATAAGGATAAGATTAAAACAATACTTAAATAAAAATAGTCTATTACAATTAAAGAAGTATAATCATTTCTAGGATTCATTAATTTCTATAAAAGATTTATTAAAAGTTATTTAGGAATTATTATACCCTTAATTATATTAACCAGAAAAGATTAAGGAATTTTTAAATGAATTACCAAATTGTAAAAAGTATTTAAGTGTTACGGAGGTACCCGCACCGCAATATGGATTATAAGATAAATACAAGCCTTAGTATTGTGACCTACGAAAACGATATTATAGAGACTATAAAATTAAAAGGTAATTAGAAATAAGAGTAATCAAGTAAGTAATTAATAGTTTAGGAAAGATAGGTACCTATCTTTATTGATATTTATCCTATAATAAATATAAGATAATCAAATTACAGATTATTTAATAAGTATAAATTAAATAAACAATAGAATTATTAGGAATCACAAAATAAATATTATATGATGAATAAATAAAATAGATGGTTATTTAGGCTATCTGTAGATAAATAGAATAGACAAACTATTCAAGCTATTTTATAAGAACAAAGATTTATATTAAAAAAAAGGTTTTATTATAATGTAGAATTTTATATTCAAAATAATTATTAGTTTTATATTATAGTTATAAAAATTGTAATCAGTTATAATATTATTGAATTCCTACTTGAAGTTTAGATTAAACCACTTTGAGAGATCTCTAGCCACTTCCATATGACCCTAGAGGCAGCTCCCATAACATTAAGATACCCAAAAAGGTAATAACAGAGAAACCAATACTATTAATTTTCAATCTTGAAAAACAAATCATAGTGGAGACAGACTTTTTAGATTTCGTTATAGAAGTAGTTTTGAGTTAGTTAGATTTAGATGAGAAATATCAATTAATTGTATTCTATTTTAAAAAGTTATTATTAGTTGAATTAAATTACAAAATATATAATAAAGAATTATTAATAATAATTAATATATTCAAAGAATAATAAATATATTTAACAAAATCAATATATATTATACAAATATATATAAATTATAAGAATTTGATTTACTTTACTATAACAAAGTAATTAAATAAATAACAAATTAAATAATTAGAAACCATAGCCAATTACAATTTTAGGATTTTATATATTGAAGGATTAAAAAACACTAAAGCAAATACTTTCAACTAAAAAATAAAATATATAAATATCACGGAAGATAGCTACGTCACTTGGTCACTTAGATTATAGAATAATAAGAATAAAGTAATAATATACTAAATTGACTTGAGGAATGATCAATATAATTAGTCCTTATATATATACCCAAAATAAACAACGGGATCTCTTGTTTAAGTAATAATAATCTTTTTATAGATTATATAAATAATTAAATAAAACGGAACTCTATTATCTTGTTTTTAGATAAAAGTGCATATATTTATTAAAGAAATTATAATAATTAATATATATGAGAATTATATGTATTATATATATTATAGGATTTTCCATAACATATCCCCCAGATCAAGCAAATCTAATTAATCTATATATTTGAATAAATAAACAAAAGGAAATCCTTAAGGTAATAGTTAAGCTATAACTAATAATAAATTAATTAAATAAATAAATGAATTGATTTCCTTTATTTATTGTATAAAAAAAGTAAACAAAGGAAAATAAACAATATAAAATTATATAAAAAAAATTACTAAATAAGTAGTATAAATACGGGAAGATACATATTTGTATATTGATCCTTGAGTAAATAATTTGATATCTCAGGATCTTATATATAAAATTGATTTATTGAGATTAAAATATAATCAAACACATTGTTTCTGAATATTGATTTAAGAATTTAATACGCATAATAGATTTATAATTGAAATAGCACTAAATAACCCACTATAAGTATAAAAAGTTTTTGTTCTAATTATTAATATATAGATATAATAAAAATGGGGAAGTTTTTATTTAATTAATCCTAATTTTGAATAGCTTTAATCAGTTTTTTATTATATCTTCTCCAATCAGAAAATCAATACCTAAAAGAATCACTTTTCTTTCTTTTTGTGAGTATTAATCTATTTTGAATGATTTTTCTCGATTCTTTTTGATACAAATAGTTGATTATATTAAATCTTTTTGTGAAATCAATTTTTCTTATATTTTATATAATCAATCCTTACCTTAAACTTTGGTATATAGTGATGTAGTTATAGATCCATCGAGTGTATTTTAGAATTCTTATAGAATATCTTTTATTAATAAAACTTGTTTTCCTTATTCTGAAAATAGAAGATCTATAAAGAAATCTTTTAGCTTTGGATTGTTTGCGAAGATTAGTAATTGCTTAAAGAGAATATATAATGAAAAAGAGATACTACAATCTTCTAATGAAAAGAGTAATCCAATTATAATTACTATAGCGGATCGCAAGGATCCTTTTCTTTTTCCTGTTTCGAAAGATATAAAAGAATATCTATCTAGTAATAATATTACAATCTCCTCCTTATCTGATTTTTTGTTTTCTTATTCTTTTCCTTCTTTTAAATCTAAACTCAAGAGTAAAGATTTTTTTATAATAATATTGATGCAGAAAGGTTAACAAAAGAATATTGTGTGTAATATAAGTAACAAGGATATTCAAAATACCATGCCTTATACCGAGTATATTCGATCCCTTTTGTTCGGCTGTTACAAGGATTAAAGTAAATGTTTTTCGAAAAAGAAAGACTTTTTTAATTGGTATTAGAAATATCAAATTCATTAATGCATATCTTTTTCTATCTTTTTATAATCTTTGGCAATTCGATTGGTTGAACTTTAGAATTCTGATTTTGTAGTAATTCCTGGGAAAGTAAATAAATTGAATATTTTGATTACTTATTGTTTATTGTTAATAATCTCTTTTTAGAAAACAATTCCTAATAAGAACTCTGTTTGTGTTGCTATAGTGATTATATTGGTAATGAATAAAAAAGACAGAAAGTTTTTTAAAATAGATTCTCCTTCATTATTAATATATAGTACTTCTCCTTTTCCTAATTGATTGATATAATTATTATTACCTTCTTTTCCAGCTAGGAAACAATTATTATTTTCTTCCCCAATTAAAAAGCAGAAAAATATTTCTATTCCTTAGTTTCCTACTTTAAAGTGTATAAAGATTGATAAGATTTTGTTTATAAGTTTTAATATTAGAATTTAATTCAAATCTATTTATTCTTTTTTAAAACTATTAGAATCTATAAATAAAGAGAAGTAAATATCCTTTTCTATAGATAATAATAATAAATTGAATAATAAATATTATTTTATAAATAAAAGCAATGTAATTGATTTTAGTAATAATCTTATTGAAAAAAGGAGATAACTAGATATACTTGCTTTTAAGATTAATTATATTATAAAGAAATAAGCTTTTTAAAAAAAATATATCAAATAATTTTTATTGATATTCTCAATTATTATAATTATTCTTTAATATAATATAAATATAATTTTGTTAATTTTTGGTAAAATTATATTTACTATATTATTAATTTATTTGATTTTTGTGTTTATATTTTGAAGATTCAATAATACTATAAAATAACTAAACTTTTGTTATAATAAATTTTTAATTAGATTATCTATAATCATTTTAGCTGTTAGGAGATATATGAAATAAAAGTTTTCTTTTATATATTCTTATCTTAACCATATATTCTGAATATCAATATATCTTAGTTTTATAGTAATCCTTTTGTTTTCTTCTATTATTAATCTAATTAATTATTAATTATTACAGAATATAATAACTAATTGTTTAACAATAAGATTGATTTCTTTAAGAAATCTAAAAATTATTAATATTTCTTTTGATATACATTCAATATTTAGTAACTTTATTTCAGTGGTTAATGTTATTACTATATTTTGTCTTAATGCTTTCTATATTATTGGTTCTCTAAATAAAGAAATAATATATCTTTATAACAATCAATAAGATTCTTAATTATTAGCAAATAATATATTAGAGAATAATAGAAATTAGGGGATTTGATTATTGCTATATTCGATAGTGTAATATCTTGTATTCCAAAAATATTGAATATAATGATCGACTGTTTTTATATAATCCAGAAATAGATTTGTAAAATAATGGCTAAATTAAAATACTATAAATACGATATCCGGTTTTACTATAATTACTATATACAGTATTGATCCTATTTTCTCTTAATATATATATATATATATAGAAATAGCTTTATTATCAGATTTAACAAATTCAATAAATAATAATAATATATAAGTATTACCTTTATCGAATTCGAATTTCTTTACAATCTTCTCAATATAGATATTATATGTGAGTTATAGTTTTCTCATTTTCTAATTATATATAATATAAATACCCAAAAACTATTCTGTATCATCTAAATCTTTAAGCTTATAGATGGTTTTAATATCAAAAATGATTTGATTAATTATAATCGAATCCTTTTTATTATATATAATCTGAATATTATTAATAAAGAATAAGATTATAACAATTTGTTCTGAATTTGTGAATAAATAGGGTTCCTTTTTGTTTTGATTTAGTCCTATATTTTTGAATATTTAGCTAAAGTCTTTAAATTATATAACTAAGAAATCTTGAAGCTCATATAGTATACAATCGAAAACAATATATTTATTTAATTTCTTGAATTTATCAAATAGATAGCAAACTATTGATATATCTAATAAATCCCTTTGAGTATTAATGAAAGTATTCACTATATCGAATTACTTAATTTCCAAATTGTATTTTGTTATAAAAGCTATTACAATCCTGAATAATCGTTTGGCTAATATAATAATATAAATTAATTCAATAATATCTTTTACTTGAAAATCACCTCGAACTATTAGCTTTGCTTTATATCTAATAAAAAAACCCTATTTATTACATTTATAAATAAATATTCATTACAATAGAATAAAAGTAATTAGAGTTTTTTCTATATTAATCTGATATTAGATTTTGTATTCTTTTAAATTATTGATTTCAATCTCACACTTTTGTTTGAACCAGAAATCTAGAAAGTGATTTTTTAAATATTAATAATATTTGAATGGTTTAAATAAATTTGATAAATAAATCTTTAATAATACTTTTAATTAATCCTTATTTAGAATAATAGGTAAATTAGATTTAATATATATAGCAATTATAATCATATTATATACTATAACAAAAAAGTTATTTTCTTTCTTTTCGAGTAAATGGCTAGACCAGAATATTTCATGGAAGTTTTCTATTTTTGAATTCTTTTTATTTGATATACTTGCTATTAATATTTTAATAAAAATATTAGATAATAAGTTTTTAACTTTTTTTTATAGTTATAACTATTGATATATATTATAATAATGAGTTACAGAATAATTGATTTGAGGAGTATTTTAATCAAAATCGAATATTTAATATTCTAATAAATTGAATATTGGTCTTAATATTTTGATTTTTATTATTCTTTATTTTTTAAGTAATTAATTAGAAAGTAATGAGAGTTAATCTTTCTTAAATTAATTAATTATTTATATTAATCTGAATAATCTTGTTAATAAAAACACTTTTTTAATTAAATAAGAATCTGAATTATTAATAGAATAAATTTCTATATTATTAATATATTCTTTATAAATTATATTTATTATATAGTTAATTATTTTATATTTCATATTATTAATTAATTCTTAAATAATTGTTGGTTAAATAATGAGAATAGAATATGTAATCTTTTTTATTTAATTATAATTGATATATTTATTGAGTAATAGATTTTCTATATTAAAAACTTTTTTTGATTATAGATTCTATAGTTTGTATTTATTATAATGATTTATAAGCTTTTTTTTATCTTCTAGATTTATTTTCGAATCCTGTTTATATATAAGTGTATCTAAAATATGTATAGTAGAAATATTTAATATTATAGTTTTTATATTTTGTAAAATAATTATATTATTCTTATTTTTAATAATTATTTTATTTGTATTTAAATATCTTTAAATATTGAATTGTTGAATATATTTTTGTAGTTTTTGTTTTGTAAAAATATCAATAATATGATTAAGAGAGTCTGTTTTATATATCCTTCTCTTATCAAATATGATATTACAAGTGATAATAACCCGTTTGAGCTTTGAAATCTATATACAAAAAATCGAAAATCCTAATACATATCCAACTAGATATTCAATATATATTCTTGAATTAGTTTTATATATTTTCTTATTAATTTCTAATTTTCTATTCTTATCTAATAAGTAAACTTTATATCTATATCAATATATATTACTCTAGCTTAGTTATAGATTGTAAATTAAATAATCGATTTCCAAAATAAATATAACTTTATTAAAAGTTAATAAAGTTATATTTACAGATAATTAATAATAATTCTGAAACTATATATCTAGTATTTCATTAAGAGATTTGAAGAAATATACTTTATAAAAACTGATATTATATAAATATATTATTGCTTATACTACTTTTATCTATAATAGATCAGGAAGACCTGTTGAGATACATATTTTGATTTGCTTAGTTATTATCTTTTGGCTTACTCATTCTGATCCACCATTTGGCTTGTATATATTAAATAGTAAGAACTCCAATTCTATTCCTTCTTGTTTTATCCAGTTCTCAAATACAATGTTTCCCATAATTCTAATAACAAATATATTATTATCTTATTTAATATATATAACTAATAAACTATATTTGTGTAATACCCAAACAAAAAAGCTTTAAATTATATTGAATACTTTGAAATAAGTTTTCTAATATAATAAAAAGATAAATATCTTTTTATTATATATCTCTTTGATTATTAAAAACTAGAATACTTTTGTATATCCTTTTAGGAAATCGAATAGATTTTATTGGATTTTGTAAAAGAGATAAATTAATTGATTGTCATTAAATGATTGTGATATAACTTGTTTAATATATATATATATATAATCAATATATTTGATTCTAGTAATTCCTTTAATCTTTATATTTCTTATTATAAATATTAGATATTCAAATACCTTTTTTCCTAAATGTTTTAATCTTTTATATTATAGTTCTATTAAATCCTCCTAAGGTTTTAGGGAATCATATAATTTACGGAATATTTTATTAATCTTTTTATTGATAATTGGATATATCAGAATTAAATAATTCATTAGAATATTTATAAGAAATAAAGAATAAAATAAAAATAGTTTATATTTTAGAAATAAAAAATTATTTTTGCAAATATATTGGACAATAATTAAATTATTATCCAATATCCCGTATCAAAGAGTTGAATCTATATTCAGGAATTATAAGCCAGAATCTCTTAATTTAGTTTTTGAGACTATATTTATATAAAAACCAGAAATATATATAATATTATTAAAAACGAGATCCTCATTTTCCTTATCTTTAAAGCAAATAGTAATTCCTTTAATTATATATATATCTTTATCTACAATTCAAAATCAAGTTATTCCAAATTCAATATAATTTATAAAAAAAGATAATATATATTCTTGTTCATCAAGAAAAAAAATATTATTTATAAAATATATTGCACCTTTTATATTAAAGATAGTATAATATAAAAAAGAATGAAAAATAGATTCCATAATACTATAAATACCTTTTATTAATTAATCTTAAATAATACATATATTTAAATATAATTCTAAATCATTTTGCTCAATATTATTCAAGGAATCTAGTGATTAAAATATCCATCCTTTTTTCTCCCAGATTTTATGGATTGAATTCCATTTCTTTTCTTTAGCTCGATATCTAATCTTTTTATACTTTTTTTTAAATAGTTTAAATATTTTGTATATACTACTTTTTCCTGTGAATACAAATTGCAATATTCAATAGTTTTTTGTAAAATGTTTAGCACCTACTTTATTATTTTTCCAATTATATTCTGATTTACATAAATATATATAAAAATCAAAGTTTCTTCAGGGATTGTTATCCTTTTATTTAATATTATATTATTTGATTATTTAAATTAAATAATTATTAAAAGATAAATTAATTATAAAGAAAATACCTTTTTCTTTAGATACTAGGGAATTTTGATAAACTAATCCCCCAAAAATATCTTCATATTATTTTAAAAAGTAATTTGGGAGATCTAATTGATTATTAATCTCAATCTATATAAGTATTACACTAAACCAAATAGGGAATATACATATCCCTATAGCTTATAAGAAATTAATTAAAACAAAGTTATTTTCTACCTCAACATAATAAACTTTTATATTAATATAAACTTTAATCCAATTATTATACTATTTAATTAAATCAATTTGATCTAGAATTACTTATTAAATAATATTACAATATTTTTGAACTATTATTAATTTAGCTATAGTTATTATAAATACAAGCTTATCCTATAGTTTACAAATAATCACTTTAAATAATATAATCATTGAATAATCATTTTCGATAGTGATTTCTATAAAATAAAATAAATCTATTATTTTAATAATCCATTAATATACATTCTAATAAAATCTATATATAAGATTATATATATCTCATTTGCTCTAATATTCTTCTTATAATATAAAGTATTTTATTAAAATATCTTGAAATATATAAAAAAATAATATAAAAGAGAATTCCATTTTGATATCTCTTTTCTCATCTTTTAAATAAATTTTATAATCTTCAAAACTTTGATTATATTTCTCTATATTTAATATATTATATCTTTTCATAAATTCAAAGATTTTAATAAATTAAAATAAATTTTTAATTAATTAGTTATTTATATCTTTTAGGTTTATTCTAATAAAATCTCTATATTTCTTTAAAATGGATCTAAAAGTAAATAAAGTAATTATATTTTTAATAAATTTAATATCTCTTCAGATTTCTTTAAATACATAGAGATATTATAATTAAAAAAATCATTTTATTTAATATCCACAAATAACTAGATATATAAAATCTACTAAATCTTTTATCATAATAATAATTTTATTAAAAGTTCACAAAATTATATCTAATTAAAGTAATTCGAATATAAAAAATAGAAATAAATAAAGTAATACCAAAAAGCATATAAATATATTATACAATATTAAATACTAATTGGGTTTATAACTATTATAAAAGATAGCTATATTATTTAGTTATTTAAATTATAGAATAATAAAAATAAAATAATAATATACTAAATTGACTTGAGAAATAATTAATATAATTAGTTCTTATATATATATCCAAAATAGGCAATAGAATTTTTTATTTGAGTAATAATAATCTCCTTATAGATTATATAAATAATCAAATAAAGCGGAACTCTATTATCTTGTTTTTAAATAAAAGTACATATATCTACTAAAGGAATTATAATAATCAGTACACATGAGAATCATATGTATTACATGTATTATGGGATTTTCCGTGACAATAAGTTATATACCATCTTCAAAAAGGAAAACGATTTATTAATTTATAATATATTATAACTTATAGCTACACATATATTGAAAGATAATTATCTTAAAAAGTAAATCTAATCATATTATAATAAGAATACTATAACTATATATATATATAAGATACTAAAACCAGAATTCACAATAAAAAACAATACTATATATTTTTATAAAAAAGTATATATTCCAAATTAAATGATCAAAGAATTTGTTACAGAATAATATAAATTACTAATATATAAACATTAAAGAATTACAAGGATATTTATAAGAATACAAAAAACAAATTATTTTCCATAAATAAAAACAATAATTAAAGAAATTATTGGAAATTATAATATCTATATACAAAACAAGTTATCACAATATACTCTATATAGTCAACTCCAAACCCTAGATATACTTTCTTAGTTATAAAAATCCATTATATAAAACTTTATAATCAAACTACTATTCTCAAAAGATTTTATTATAGAAATTAAATACAATATAATATTCAATATAATAAATAGATTAATAAAATTTGTATATATAATATTATTCAAAGAAATATAGAATACTAAATAATTAATATATATATTCCTTAGAATTATAATAAATATATATAAAATATCAAATAAAATAATCTCAAATCGAAACAAACTTTTTATCTCGAAATTCTGGATTACTTTATTAATATTAATAAATATTAAAAGAAAGTTATTAATATCTTTTTATTTATAAATAGATGGTCAAATAAAAAGAATTAATTAAATAATAAAAGCATATCTTAAATATTATATAAATTATTAATAAAATAATTAAATAGAATTATTATTTATAATATAATTTGTATATAATATATTAGAAATGGAAACCACAAAGATAATATTAGTAAAAATCAACTTTAGATTTAATCCTCAAGTTTATAAAATTTCGATATTATAAAAAGTTAATATTGAATCAATAATAATATAAATCAAATAATTAAAAGATTTATAAAAACAACTCATTTTTAATTTAAGATTTATATTATTTAGAATAATAATATACTATAATACAAAATATAATATAGAATCTATATTTAAAGAAAAGAATAAAGTTTATTTGCTATAACGAAATATTGAAATCAAAAAATTAAATAATAAATTCGATTATAGAAAACTTGGATTATTCAAAATTGATAACGTAATAGGAATGGTTAATTATCAATTGAAATTATTAAATATAATGAATATCTATTTAGTATTTTATATATCCTTATTCGAATCAATATTATCAAAAATATTGAATACATTATTCACCAAAATCGAATCAATCAACCCTAATATTATATATAATATTAAAACAATATTAGATTACAAATATATCAGAAACAAAATCAAGTATTTGATTAAATAATTAGATTATTTATATTCGGAAAACATATAGGAACTTAAAAAAGATTTTAATTATTTTAAAAAATTATAAATATTTTATTTAAAGTATTTATATCTGCTTATAAAGCTTTAAGCTTAATATTAAATAATAAAAACAATAAAGAATTAAAGAAATTAAAAAAAAGTAAATTATTAAAAACAATTGTAATAGCTTCTATTGTTTTCTTATTTATATATTTCTTTTCTAGTTTTTCTTTCTCTTCTTCCTTTATTAATTTATTAAAAATTTGTAAACCATAATAAAGCATTTTAAATTCATATTTTAATAAAAAACACTTCTATTTCCATAATTACAGAATCTTAATTATAGTTTTCTTCTTCTCCTAATTCAATCTTTCCTTTTATTAAAACAAACTTTCTCAATCATTTTTAGATGAACTCTAAACATTACACTTTTTGTAATTATAAATATATTTATTATATTATAAAGAATCAAAAAGCAAAACAATATATTTATAACCAAAACATTTATATAACAAATATAAAGATATTTCAAACTTCTTTTGTTTAATAAAATAAGCAAAACGAATTTGTTTTTTTTGTTTTTTAATATTTAAAGAAGATATAATATAAAAAGAAAACAAAAAATATTTATTAAAACAATATATTAATATAGGAAGCCCTATTATATAAATACTTAAAATAAGTGCTAATCTAGAAAAGAGATAATGTTATAGAGGTATTCACATTATAATATGGATTATAGAATAAATACAAGTTTTAGTATTATAACTTACAAAAACAATATTATAGGGACTATAAAATTAAAAAATAGTTAGAAATAAAAATAATCAAATAAATAATTAATAATTTAGGAAAAATAGGTATTTATCTTTATTAATATTTATTCTATAATAAATATAGAATAATTAAATTATAGATTAGCTAATAAGTATAAATTAGATAAATAATAATATTAATAGAAATTATACAATTAGTATTATATGATAAATAGTTATAGAATAATAATATTTTAGGAGAGATTAGTTTTTCTAATTGTTTAATGAGGATAAAGATTTATATTAAGGAAAAGGTTTTATTATAATATAGAGTTTTATATTCAAAACAATTATTAGTTTTATATTATAATTATAAGAATTGTAATTAGTTATAATCTTATTGAATTCCTATTTGAAGTTTAGATTAAACCACTTCGAGTGTCAAGGTACGGGTAAAGACTTATATTGTACTATAAGGATAGAAGAGCTATGGAAGAGTGAGGCTCTACTTATAGGAAGTAGAACACACTAGTAGTTTATGCTTGAGGCATAAAGGCAACTATAAATCATATAGTTAGCACTGTAATAGTACTTCTTGTTCAAAGCGATCGATCTATAATCGCAATACAAATTAACTTGAGATAATAAAATAATATTAGAATACTCTAATTCCTATTATTAGATTAAAATAAATCTTTTTAAAAGTAATAGTTAATTGATGAAGCTTTTTAGGTTTATTTCAATCTTATTTCGAAGATATATTTGGTATAAGTATTAATAAAGGATTAATAAGATTAGGAGTAATAAATCTTTTGAAATCTATTTAGGCGGGTAGGTCTGACTTGCCTGGATTTGCTAGATGGAAGGTAATAATTATGTTTTCCTAGTTGTAAAGGTTTTCGATAGACTATTAAAATGCTGAATAATGTTTTTATTTGATTTGATAATGAAATCTGTTTTCATTATAGTAATCAAAGATTTCTTTAAATTTTTATTATTCGATTTCTTTATATATTTCATTATCCCTTTTGAGAATTTGATTTTGATTTCTATATAATTCGATAACATTAATAATACCTTAACCTAATAATCCTAATGAATAGTGAAACAGTTGGAGTAATAAGTTATAGAATACTAAAAAGATTTTAAAACTAGTTGGAAATTGGAGCAGGTAGGTATGTTTATAAACTTTGAGGAATTTTATAAGGGCTATCCTATTTGTTATTACCCTTTTTTATTAAATAATTGATTTTTATATTCTTTATATTTATTTATATTTTATTATCTTTTTTATATAGAGGGGTATTGGTATAGGTTTTATTAGTATAATCTTTATATTTCTGAATCAATTAAATTATAAATACTTTTAATTTAATTAAAATAAAATCAAATCGATTTACAATCTTATTGGTTTTGAGGAACTCTTGTTTTCTTTAATATAATAGATTTAATGAAATAGATATAAATAATTCGATATCAAAATATAAATGGAAATTGTAGTTAACAAAAAATGGGGAAATACTGGTGGTTTTCAATATAATATTATTTAATACAAATTCTGTAAATAGAAGCTAATCAAATTAATTATTTTAATAGAAGTTTATAAAAACATAAAGGTATTATTCAACTATAATATTGATTCTTTTTGTTTGATTATCGGATTTGGGATGGAATGAGAAAGATTGTTTCAAAACAATTAATAAGTATTTGGATAAATATTTCTAAAATTTAAAAATGAATTGTAAGCCTTTATTAGATACTATATTATCAAATGTGTTATATAGATAGTAAATCTTTTCAATAAATTAATCCATAAATTCCTTTGCAGATAATCTTATAACTAATATGAAATAATATATCTTAATTAGATAGTAAACAATTATAATAATATATTGGTATTTCTTTTTGTAGTGTTTATTGATTAATAGTAGTATAATATAGTCAATAAAAATATTAGACTAGAAGTGAAATAGTATTAATAAAGGTTTAAAGAATTCAGATACAGCAAAACAGGAAGCTTTTGTTTGAAAATAGAGTTAACAAATTTATACAAATGTTTTGATTTCCCTTAACATATTGGACTACTAATATATACAAAAAACAAAGTCGATAGTTTTAATATAATCAGAATGTTTAATTAGTTTAATTGAATATATTCGGTATATGATTTATATACAAAACTTAGCGAAAGGGGAAACAAAAAAGTAATTATAATAAAAGATTTTATTATTTATTAGCTTACAATTTTGTAAAACAATTTAAAGATTTTTTTTAATATTTAATAATTAATAATAAATAAAGGGATTTCGAAATATTATATATATAATAATAATTAATTCAAATAATTTGTATACTTTGTTAATAAGATTGTTAATCGGTTTATCAATATTGGGGATGATTATATTTATTGAGGTTATAGTTAGATTTAAATTATTGTTTGCTTGTTAAATGATATCTTTGAATATAATAATATCAAATACTTTTTTTAAAAGGATTATTTATAAACGATTTTTGATTTAGTTGTTGTTAGAATTAGTATATGCTGAATGGTTTTTTGTTTTATGGTTTAAAATATTAAAGCGAATAGTTTTATAATTGAGTCGATATATAATATAGAAATTGAATTTAGATAAGAATTTGGTTTATTTAGTTTATTGTTAGTTTAATATTTTTATCGAAATAAAGTATTTAAGGTTTTTATGGTTAATAATAATCTCGAATGGCTTTTGAGATTTATATAATTCTGGTTTTCATTCCTTTAGAGATTTTATAATAATTAGAAGTTCTTTATTATAGATCTTATAATTGTATTTAGTGATGTTATATTTTGATAAGAAATATATTATTGGATATAGGTGTTTTTTATTATTATATTATAAAAGGATGTTACCTATGGTTTAATTGAAAGTATTAGTTTTAATGATTGTATAGCAATAGTGATCAAATATAGTGAGAATTGAAGTAGAAAAGAAAGTGTTTTTTAATATTTTGAAAGTATTTTCTTGATTAGGAGTTTAGTTTTATATCTTTTTCTTTTTTAGGAAATGATTAAAGGGTTTTGCGATCTTGGAAAAGTTGTAAATAAAATATTAATAAAAATTAGTAAATCTGAGAAAATATTAAAGGTCTTTAAACTTAATTAGCAATTTCTAGTTGAATATAATATTAACTTTTTTTGAATTTATTTCTATATCTTCTGAAATAATAATTAAATTGAGATATTTAATTCTTTTTGTTTTGAATTTGTATTTATTGATATCGATTTGTAATTTAGTATTAATTAATTGTTAGATAATTTTGTATATATATTTTCTATAATTTGTAATATTTTTAAAGTAGATCAGAATATTGTTTAAATATATTATATAAGTTTTGTTTAGGAAATTAAAAAGGATATAATTAATATAGTTCTAGAATGAGATAAATATATTATAAAGTTTGAAGAATATTATTAATAATTTGAATAGACTGAAATGAATAATAAAAGTAGTTTTCTATTTATGACTTTCTACAATTCATAGTTTATTGAAGGTGATAATGATATCGAGTTTGATATAGATTTTGATATAGCATAAAATATCAAGAGTTTCTTTAATCAATAATAAAGGGTATCGGTTTTTGATAATAATATTATTTAATTCTCAATAGTTTTGATAGATTCGAATACCTCCTTTGGGTTTGGTGGCTAGAAGGAGTGGGGCGGTTGATTGAAAGTGAGACTTTTGAATAAATCCCTTACTCAAATTGTCATCAAGTTATTTATAAACGATTTAAAGTTCGGTTAAGGATATTAGATAGTCTTTATTATATGATAGTTTTTTACTTAATATAATTTTGATTTTGTAATCCCAGGAGTGTTGTGGTGGAAGTTTATTAATTAGGGAAGGTAGAAATCCTGAATATAGATTGCGAAACTAGGAAAGTAGTTTATTTTAGATTTTTGTTGTAAAAGGAATAGATCAATCCGATTTTTTTATAAACTTATTGATATTGCTATTTATTAAATTACAATACAATTGAATAGTATTTTTTATTATTATATGATATAGCTTATAAGCTTTATCCAATTTGTTTTAGAATACTTTTGTGATATAAGTATTTTAGCTTTTGTAGAATTATATAAAGTTATTAACTATAAAAAACTTTATGTTTTATATTTCGGATTAAATACTTTATAGGATATCAAATGATTCGTTTGAAAGGCCTAATAGTATTAATATATATAATAAGGATAGAATATTTTGGTTTTGTGATGGTTTTTTGTGTAATCTGAAACTAATAATTATTTAAATTGAGGTTGGTTTTAAGGTTGATTAATTTGGGATTATTTTAGTTTAAATATTTGTTTTATTGTTGATATAATAAGTATAGTATAGATTTGATTCAAGTAGAGTTTTGAAATTAATAATATCAAGATTTCTTTGAATATTTGAAGTCTTAATAGATTTAAAGATTGTGAATTGGTTTTGGGATAATAATAAGATGTTTTTATAACTTTTGTTGATGATTTCTTTTATAAAAACTAATTTCGGAATAAGCTTTTGTAAAGATAATTTAGGATCGATTAATATAACTTTATTACTTTTTGATAAAGTTATTTTATAATTATTAATAATATTAAGAATAATGATTGTTATAAAATTAATGGGGTAATAATATCTTGAGTAATATATAAATATAAATTTAAATATTATTATTGATTAATCAATAATAGGATTGTAATATTAAAGTTATAGGAAATCAAGGATTATAAAGTTTATAGTTAATAAAGTAATAATATAAAACAAATTAATCTCTTTATAATTATTGATTCATATATTTAACAAAGTATACTAGAACAAGATATTAAAAGAGTTTCTATTGGCTAGAAGTAAATAATAGATATAGGGGAGAGGATATATAAATATATAAAGTTTAAAAACAACTTTTCTATTAATAAAGTTATAATCTGTAGTTCCGCTATTTATAAAATTAATAACTAAAATAATTATATTAGATATAAAAGAGATTTCTATTGAGATTTTAAGAAACTTATTATTTATTGATTTAAGATATAAAGGATTTTTAAATATAACCAATCTTTTAATTTATAAAAATAAATTTTTTATAAAGGATTTCGATTTGTAATTATAAATCAAGATTAATCTTTTAATATATCTGGTTAAGGAATTAAGTTTTTTTTTTTTTTTAAGTAAACAAATCTCTTAATGTATTCTCCTAAATCAATTTCTTGAGCAAGGCTAAAAAAAATCGAAAAAGTATAGTGTAATAATGTGATTAAGAAACGATTAATAATCGAAAACGAATTCTAGTATGAAGGGATAGTAGTATTGTGATAAAGTCCGGGGCTTTGATATTAATTGATTGTGGAAAAACGATTAATATAAGGAGTATATTTTATATTAATATTAGTATTAATATTAGTATTGTATTTTATATCGTTGACTTATTTTTTTTTATAATTACTTTCAATATAACTAGGCTTTTTGTAATAAAGGTAGAAACCGAAATCAATATATTACTTTTGATTATAATAAGATGGAGGATGTTGATCTTGGCAAATAGTATTTAATTGTATAGGATTATTAAAGAGATTTGGTATAGGAGGAATTGCAATAATGATTTGTTTTTTATTATTCGATTTTGATTGGTTATAATTGAAATTAGTATCTTGGTTTTTATATTGATTATTGAGGTGAGTTTTTTCTTTTAAATTATTATAAATATTTTATTATTAGATTGTCTATATGTTAATATTGGTAGTAAAAGGTTTATTAGAATAATTAATTAGAATGTTAATTAGTTTCTATAAAATCTTGAGTTTGAAATCAATAATCTATTGTTTAACAATTTTCTTATATTTGATAATAAATTATTTAAATTTAATAATAAAATTATTAAATAGAGTTCTCTTTATTTTATATTTATTATAATTTATAGAGATTTTATATAAAAGATTAAGGATTTGATATTATTTATTCAATTTATATCAGATATTTATTATAATATACCATCCAGGAAACCAAAGATTGGAATTATATGAGTTATTAATAATTGTATCAAAATATATCTAATTATTTATATAAATAAAACTAGAAAACAAATTAATAAAAAATATAATCTTTTAGAACTTTAATTTATTTTTGTAATTTATAGTTAAATAGTAATTGATTATACTACAAAATACTATATATTGATTCTAATGTTTTATAATGTTTTACTTATTATTATTAAACTTTTCGGGAATAATAAAATATTTTTAGCGGGGCAAGGTTTATAAGTTATTACAAATGGTAATTTTCAATATCTCAATTGTATCTTTCAATTCAATAATTTTTGATTAAACATTAACAATTTAAACTTCTATTATAGTAACTTAAATTTATAATGAATTTATAATCGATTTAATTAATTCAAATATAGTTTATATAATTACAAAATATATAATATTTAAATTGTTAAACAAATCTATAAACAAAAAGATATTAGTTTCAGTAGAATTGAGAATATAGTTCAAAAAAAGAAACTATAAGAATAGACTAGATATAAGTACTTAGTCAATTATTTTTAGAATATTTTTGTAATCGCAAAATAATCTTACAGAGTTTTTGAATAATAGTGGTTAGGATGTGTGGTAGATTAGCGATAGATATGATTAATACAATTGGAATATGATTTCGGTAGAATTTAATTAAAATGAAATTATAATAACTTCTATAAAGATGATATAAATTGTTAAGATATGGGTAAAGATTTATATTATATTATAAGAGTAAAAGAGCTATAGAAAAGTGAGGTTCTATTTATAGGAAGTAGGGCATACTAGTGATCTATACCTGAGACACAAAGGCAACTATAGATCATGTAGTTGGCGCCGTGACATCAAGAGATCTCTAGTTACTTTTATATAACTCTAGAGGCAGCTCCCGTAACACTTTACTACAAATTAATAAAGTTACACTAGATTCAGATTTAGAATTAAGATATAGCTCGAAAAGCTATAATATAGAATCTTCCGGATTGAAGATATACAAAGTTTTCACGCATAAGCTAGTTCAATCGGGTTTAGCTTGCGTGCGCACCAGCGCAATCGCTCCTCTCTTGGTCCTATCCGATAGGACCAACCAGTCACGTGATCGACCCCGTGACAGTAGAATCCATTAATAAATCGAAAGTATTGAAATGATATCGATATTCTTTTTTCAGAGGTGAAAATATTGATAAATCAAGAGGTTGTAGTATATGTAATATATGAAGTAGTAAAAATAAAAGGTGTATATTATTCTTGAAATATTTAAGTATAAATTGAGTGGTTTTATAGCTTCTATGCCCATCCAAAACAAAGAGTTTTACTTCTTTCGGTCGAGTTGATACTGATTGTAATATAAATACTTTTTTTAGCCATTCCAAACTTATAGAATCCGTAGTCCATTTATTATCTGTAGTAATGAATTCCCATTCTTTATAGTTATTAAATTTAATAGGAAACCATTATTATTGAAATATTTTATCTTTGAATATAACCAAAAGTAAAAGTATTCTTCCCATAATTGAAATATACTCAATAAAAGAAATCCATGTTCTTAAATCGGATTACTTTTTCTAAATAAAATATCACTTTGAACTTCTAAATACTATACTATTGAAACTCTAGTCTTCTATTATACCAGCTTTATCTATATTTCATTTGTTTTTAGACTTGATATACTTAATTACTAATAAATCCAACTTTTTAAAGAACTTGCTTATAATTTCGATAATTATATTATTAATATAAATATTATCAATTTTATATTACTTTTTAGTTTTAATCTCTAGATTTCTTTTCAAAAAACTATATATCTATTGTTTACCAAAAAATAAATTATTTTTTTCAAAATTGAGAATAGATTTTTCTAATTTTTATATTTGATAATGAGTAGGGCTAATTTCTAAAGCTTTTTATATTAAGATCCAATTTGCTAGAGCTTTCTTTTATATAAAAACTATCTTCTATAGATTTTGTATATCTTTTTTATATGAAAAATAGCTATTTATACAATTATATAAAATAATATAGAGAATATTATATTCTGAGTAAACCTTATATATAAATATACCACTTGCAATTACAAAAAGTGTTATAGCAATATCATTTTCAATATAAGGTTTTATTATAGTTTAATTAATAATATATTAAAATCTTATATCAATTGAATATATAGTTATTGATTTATTAAAGATAAAGTTGGGAAATAGTATTTAAAATAGGGTAAGATTTTAGGTAGTTCAAAAGAGGGGTGGTTCGAAAGTGGGGTACTCAATTTACTAGTTATTAGTGGCGTTGCAAGAAATCAGGCGCTCATTTTTGATGGATTATAGTTTTGTAGAGTAGCTAGTGGTTACTATTAGTAGTGACCGATTTTGACGGAGGGATAATGGTGGACGGGGTAGTTGGAGAAGAGGAAGAATCCATTGGCATTGATTCATATGACTTGTGTCACTCATAATTACATCTTAACTTTAAAATTCCATATGTGGTGGGGGTAAACTAATAAATACGATATCAAAAGCTCCCTCTCCATATTCTTAAAATGTAACTTTATATGAAGCTTTTCAAGCTCCTATAATGCCCGATATTGGAGGTGCGCTAATGGCAGTAGTATGTGCTCTAGCGTAGATCTTCACTTTTTAAACAGCGATGGCCCTTGTCAATAAACGCCTTGCTGCTAATGAAGCGATAGGCAGCAAGGTCAAGAGCTTTCATATCTGATACTTTAGTGCTTTCGAAGATTAATGGAATTGCCTTTAGATTACATGGGTTCTGAGACCATTGCAGCAGTGTCACCCTAGCAAATTTTCAGCCAAATAGTTCTGTTGGTTTTTGGATGTTTCAATTAACTCAGTTGTAGCTATTTCACTGTAAGTTTGATACAGGTAGCTCAGAGCAGAACATTTTCCATTGTTTCAAATTTGCCATGATTGCAAGAAGAAATACCCATCCGTCAAATATTAGAGAAATGAAATGACAAATCCCATCCTAGCTCCTCCTAACTTCCATCTTGTCCATTCCAGCTTTCTCAAATCCTGATTCTTGTGGTGACTACAATTCAATTTGACCACCCCATAAGCGCTCGTAAAACTGAGTCCTGAAACTCGTCGGCTTCTTCTCGCTACCGGTGATGATCATAATCTTTTCTGCGAGATCGTTCCAGAAATCGCAGCTCGCCGCGGCCACCTGACCATCGGATCCAAGAGTATAGAATGGATGATTGGGATTGGAATACTGCAGACCGACCTTCATTGCGTTTGTCAACTCTTTACCATCGTCAGTTGTTACTTCCCATGTGAGTGCCCGGTTATTATTGAAATAGTTTGGATCACCAGTCAGTGCATGAGCAGCAAAGTACTTTTGGTATCTCAAAGCTAAAGGCACCCATATAGCCTCGAGGACATTGGAGATCCATTCAGGGAGCCAAGGAACGATCGCTTTGATAAGGCCAGCGACGTTGACCTCCTTATCCCAAATGACAGCAAGCAAATCAGTACCGTGTTGAGCCGGTGGAACTTCGTACCGCGTGGCATAGACTTTGGAGTTCTCTTTGTATGCATGGTAAATCTGATAGTTGTTACAAACGAACGTCGAGTCGCTTAACACTGCCCTGAGACGCGTCTGTTGGTCATTATCGTATGTACTGGAGGGGTATTTGTCCTCGATTTTCTGCCTCACTTCTGCTAGTTCATCACCCGGGAAAGCAAGAGTGACAAATTCTGTGAACTGGGCTTCGGTTTTAATTTTCTTGTTAGCGAAGAGCCTTGCCTCATCGTATACGTGAGAAATGATTAGAGATTCAGTGCTAACGTGTTTGCCTGAGATCCATGATTAGTGATGTTCTACCAGTAAATTGGAAAATTGTAGCGGGAGATAAAAGTAGTTGCGTAGAAATTTGTGTACCTTGCTTCAATAAATTTGCTGGGAGGTCTGGCACCAGGTCCCCGTCAACAGCGGGTCCAAATGGAAATAATCCCAGATCCAAGCGTTGATTGACAACATTTTGATTAGCTACCTTCAAAATCTCTGTATCAGCTTCTCTTAAGCACTCGAGAGCATCTTCATCAGCGCAGTTTGCTTCTGTTGCGAAGCTGGAGAAGGTTTCTTGCAAAACACCTGCTCGATCATACGACCACTGAAATGATGGACTCCAGATGGCGGCCCTCTGGAAAAGAGATTCTTTCTTGGCACCACCATAGGCAACGAGGTGATGGAGAATTGATCCTCCACCAGCAGAAAGCCCCCAGACACTGACAGCGTCTTTGTCGCCTTTGACTTGACCGATGTATTTTTGAACCCAGTCCAAAAGCAGACGCTGATCATGCAGACCTGCATTAGGCTGAGCATTCTGTTCCATGTAAGAGCCACCCAAGAAACCAAATGCTCCGAGTCGGTAATTTCCCGTCACCCAGATGACACCATTGTCGGTAGTTCTGCGAATACCTGTACCGTCATATGCAGAGTAAGGTTCTGGTATATTGAATGTCGTATTTTTACCGCCGAATATGTAGGCTCCACCGTAGATATAGACAATGACAGGGAGCCGTTCGTCAGTATTCTCATCCAAAGCCCAAAGGGGGACGTAGATATCGAGGAAAAGACAGTCTTCACTTTGGGTACCTTCTGGTGGAGGCTCAGTAGTAACGTTTGATTTTTTAGGAGGAAAAGCTTGTATACAGTTGGCGCCGACACTGTTGCCTTGAATTTCCTTATTGTTTGTGATGGCATCAGGATATTGAGGAGCTGCAAAGCGGAGAGGACCAACAGGGGGTTTGGCAAATCGGACGTTTGAAAATCGAACAGTCTGGTTGTGTCAAGGTGTCAGTGAGAACAAAACTCAGCCGGGTATAGAGAGAGGAATGCATAATTAATACAACAATCACTGACCTCTTCGTCGTTTCCGTAAAGTTCCGCCTTATATGTACCCCATGGGAGGGTCAATGTTGGAAGGTCATCTTTGGAGTAATATGACTTCCTATGTTTGGCATTGATGGTCCAGAAAAGAGCATTGAAAATGAGGAACAGGAAAGATTTGTAAAACATTTTGAGATTATGTATTGGGTTTGAGCCAGTAACTAAACTTTGACCCGTGATATATCAAGCAAGCAGTTCTACAGCTTGGTTCTTATAGGATTATATAGAATGAACATGCCTAACCCTCGAAACACATGATGGAAAGATCGGCCCGTTGCGCGTTCCCGTATCTTTGCTACTCACGTCACATCATCCCAGAAATGGCTTAAATATACAGCAGAATTAGCATTTCTATCAAATCCATGTTATGATTTTACACAAATCGTCTGAATGTACCGAAGATGTAGGTGTGGTGGGGAAATCTCCGAAACAAAACAGCTCTCAATCGAAAACGTAGAAATGCATTAGTTTTGCATATGCACAATTCGATAGTGTGTGCTATTCTAGCTGCAGAGAGATCGAAGACATGATCAATCACATGGAGGAGAGATTATTCGGATCTCAATTCCTAACGGAAGGGAAGGGATCTACAAGGTTATGGCGCACAGTGTGGGGCTGATCTGGCCGGAAAAGCAATTAAAGAACCGATCAAATCCTGGTACGCGCAGATAAAAAGGACTTGGCGATGTTGTGTGACGTTTAACGGCATCAAATGCAATTGATTCGTACTTCTCCGCAGCAAATAACTTTAGAGGTTGGACTACGATACTTTTACGACTACGATACTGCGTGGCGAGTTTCATATAAATCCAAAAGTATTCCGGGTAAGGTTAACGCTTCCCGAAACAATGGAATCTGCCTGATTCATCACAGAGTACATATCAAGGTCCTCACTTTATGTGATCATATCATGATTCTTCTCTACAAAAGGTGGCTTCTTCCGGGGTTGTATGTACTTGGTAAGGATGCGAATGAGGGGTATATGCATGGCTTTTCAGATCGAGAGTTTGCGAGCTGAATAAGTACTTCTCAGCTCCTCACTGCTCAGCCCCTTTCTGCAGCTATCGATCTGAATGGTAATAGCTCATCTTCAGGGGATCGGGGATCACATGAGGAAATTTTCGATAGTATACTGGCTCTTGCTATACATACAGCTGAATTTGTACACTGGGTTGTGCACAACAGGATGTACTGCTTCCATGACAAAGTGACAAAGAGGGGAAGAAGCTGATCTGGTACCTCTTTAGCTGATTATATCCTACCAACCTACAAGGGTAGCTTTCGAACTGCAGCCAGTGTCTCTGTTTCTACTCACGATCGCGGAAGTCTTTTTCAAGTGCTGCCCAGGAAGAGTGACTTTCACTTCGCCTGTATTGCTACCATTCAGGAATTCGCATAGACCCTTTGAATTTGTTATAGAAATCTTGTTCAGGGAATTGATAGGCCAGTCTTGTGCTTATGCTGGGAACAAATCACAAACCGGAGAATTTTGGTTACGCCGCTCACATTTGCATGTCATGTTTGCACTAACTCTTCCCGCAAGCTCTCGATGTCTTTTGATTGCTATAGGCTTGCGTGATAGAATTCTTGTAGCACTAACGCTCTTCATAGTGGCTTCCTGGTAACAAAACACTTCGTCGAAACTTGCTTTGAGCTGCAGCCATAAATCATTTTGGATGCAAGCTTCTGTAGTTGCATGGGGTTGTTTATGTAAAATATAACTGTCTGCCAAGCGAGAGTACGGCACAAGAGAAACTGTGCAATGTCAAAGAAAAGAGGAGAACTGGGCTGGGTTAAAACGATTTTATCGGGTCAATAGTACTGATCTTCGGGGTTCAAAAATCTCAACTTGTTTAGGGTTAGGGTTAGGGTTTGGGTTAGGGTTAGGGTTAGGGTTAGGGTTAGGGTTAGGGTTAGGGTTAGGGTTAGGGTTAGGGTTAGGGTTAGGGTTAGGTTAGGGTTAGGGT
>JAHXJL010000122.1:0-155558 GCA_019395255.1 Botrytis medusae | reverse complement strand
CGATACTACGACCCTCTCCTCAATAATTTTATCAAGAAATATAACCTCAATGGTATAGACATTGACGTTGAGCAATTCGTGGATATCACTGTAGCTCTCCGTCTAATCAAACAGCTTTACACCGACATGGGTCCCGACTTTGACATAACGATGGCACCAGTAGCTTCAGCTCTTTCCCATGGCGGAAGTCTCTCGGGGTTCTCTTATTCTGATCTCGATGCCCAAGCACGAGATCTAGATACCGGCACACCGATGATATCGTTTTACAATGCTCAATTCACCAATGGCTGGGGATCTGCAGGAAATACTAATGATTATGACGCTATTATCAGCGCCGGTTGGGATCCCTCGAGAGTAGTAATGCTGGCTTCGGCTGCGACAAATGATGCGAGTGGATGGGTTCCAATCCGTACACTCAAAAACACGATCAAAAGTTTGAGAAAGAAATATCCCAATTTTGGAGGTGTTAACGGATGGGAGTACTTTGATGCGGGGAGTAGTGATGGGCTATCTCAGCCATATATGTGGATGGCAAATCTGAGAGAGGCACTGAATGTTTATTGAGTTGTTTTTTTGAATTTAGGGGAAAAGGACTTAGAGTATATAAGGTTAAAATATACGAATAATTTAGTTAATATTATGAATCATTTTTCCATAGAAAGTATATGAAATTACGCGGCTCCGTTTAATCGTTGTATTCTTTTCAAATTACACCAAAATAAACCTGTTTTGATAATCAACTAATGATTTACAATCGTACAAACTGAAATGGTAGACTCTAAAGAATCAAATCTTGAATGATATGCTGTTGATCTTTAATTCATGTTGGAGAGGATTGGAATTCAATTTGATATGCCACGACTAAGCAGAGCTGCACGAGTGGTTCTGAATATGACCATTTTTTTATGAACAAATCCTGTCTTAGTATTACATGCATACACCAGAGGCAAGCCGTATGATGAACAAAGATCGAGAAATGAATCGCACATTTGTGCCAACTTCTGATAGGTGTCTGAGGTTAATTAGTGCTTCGAATTGGCACGTATGGCTTGCTACCTCGACAATATTCGTGTTTGTTGACGAAGTCATGCTTTGGGGTTTCGCATTTTGAAGTGTATGGGTGTTAAAGACGGAAAGAAAAAGGAGGCTTGGAGTTGCACTGGTTATTCTTGTCGTTGAAGGATCGTAAGTGGTTAAGTCATCTTATATGTTACCAGACTGAGGGTGCTAATTCAAGATATATCGATTTAAAGGGTTTGTTTGGAAGCTCTGACCCATGTCGCTATTTATGGAAGTTTTGTCCATGATGGAGGATTACTGTATTAAACTTTGTCGCCATTTTTTTGGGTGCAATAGAATACGGCATGAAGATCATGGGTGTGTGTATAGCTGTCCTGTATTTTTACAAAGTGGCTGGAAGGTATAGATTGTGGAAAGTAAGAGGAGAGCAGAGTGAGGAGTTGAAGCAGAGCTACAACCAAAAAAACTGGCATTGAGAAGGACGAAAACCGATACTCAAGTTGATTGACTAGTTGGGAGTGGAATCATGATCTTTATTTCGGCTCATCTATATAGCCTCCCTTTTTCGACATGTATAACTTGTGATTGCAACTCCTCGCCATTCCCACAAGTAGCTATTGCCAATTTCTCTATTTCTCTAGTGCCATTCACACAGCCTGGCCATACATAAACAACAGTCGGTATATCGAAAGACAATTTGATAAGAGTAAACATTGAAACAAGGAAATTCCATAAGTCTGAAGCACTGTTGCGGTACTGAGGTACGAACTACCACAAATAGAAGTGAAGAATTTCTAGAAATTGGTCACCAATCAAGAAGTCATTTCTATTCTGACAAGTGATGTAGTGGTCAACTTTTTAAGTATCGTTGCATCATGCATCATATATGTGTGTAACTATGGTATGATATCATGAAGCTGCCTCGAACTCTGGGGATGGAGGGTTCTGGGATGAGGAGAGGGCACGCTCGTGCCATATCCTCCCAGCTAATCCATATCATACTACTCGTAACTTCTGATTCATTTTGCTGATATTGACGGTGTCATCATCACACCTTCTGCAGTCTCCGCTCTCTGTTCCAGGCTCTATGGACAGAGCACACGCTCTAGGTTTGTTGTAGAGAGTGATCGTTCTATGGATTGGAGAGAAACCGCTTCCCATACAATGGACTCGGGACTTAAGTGATCTCTCTCGAGTCTGACAAAACCTCTTTCGTCGAAACCCTGCTATATGTTGGCTCGTGACTGACTAGTCAAGCATAATGAATCGAAACTAGTAAGAATAAATAGTCAACTCATTAAGTGAGTAAGGCTTGGAAATTATTTTCCAGTGTTTCTAAACCTCGGATGAACGAAGTCAGCAAGTACGAAAAAATGTGATTGTCTCACGTGACATCGTAGCAACGCAAACACGCCCAGGTCTGAGCGGACCTGCGACAATATGGAGTTTCATGCAAGCCTGAGAGTTTGTACGAAGGAGTTCTTTGCACCTGTCTGTAGTTGGCTGAGATGTATGGATGGGTGTATATCTACTTCATTAAATTCTTGACCTGTAGTTTCCAATCCAGTTTGCATCATTTTTATACCACCACGATAGTGTCGTTTGCCACTACATGACACCCAACCACAACCTCATCTTCATCAATTTAAACCATGTTCAGCAAACTCACCACTAAGATTGCCCTTCGGAAAGCAGGTCTCCCATCAAATACTCTCTCCAATTTTTCAATCACAAACCTCGATAATGGCGACCAGAAATCCATCAATCCTAAGTCTGGAAACAGCAATGCCACATGGGGAGAAACCTTCTCAAATATGACCTCAGATGTCAACGTCCCAAAGAGTTGGAAATCATGGGGAAATCCACCACCGCCGATAGTAGAAGTTGCCCCTGCACCGATAGTTGGAGCGAAGGCGCCAAACACAGGGAAATTGATATTGCCCATGGGGGATGGGAAGGCTTGTGTGCTCGTCTTTCTGAGGTGCTGTGGATGTGCTTGTGAGTTTTTTGATTAGACGTATTGTGAATATATGAGCCGTGTTACTCGTTCTCATACACCAAAATTCAGAGAATCAGACTGGTCTCAAGGCTAACCCTTTTCCCATTCAGTTGCCGAGAAAACCTTCATCGAACTCCGTCGCTTAGCCAACAAACATCAGAATCTACATTTCATCGCCATATCTCACAACTCCAAGGAAGCAACGGATAAATGGGTGCAGCAAGTTGGGGGAGCATGGTCAGTCCAAGTAGTCGTAGATGAAGATCGGGAAATCTATGCCAATTGGGGATTGGGAGTAAGCACTACGTGGCATTTACTAAACCCATGGACCGAGATTGCACGGCAGAAACTGGGGAAACAGGAGGGGAATTGGGGAAGAGAGGTTGATCCGAGTGGTAATCGATGGGTGGTGGGTGGAAGCTGGGCTACAGATGAGATGGGAACTATAAAATGGGGTGGTGCGAGTAAGAGTGCTGACGAGATACCCGATTTGGTAGAGGCGTGTAAGAGTGTGGGTGTTTCGTGAAAACTTGGAGGATATCCATGATATTGATGTAAGCCATGGAGTTTTGATCGTGGAGTTATGGGGCTCAATTAATGTCGAGAAAATTGGGCGACTCGGTTGGGTTGACTAGAAGACCTCTATCGGGGGGGACTACGAGGAAATATAGTGATGATCCCACAGATTACGAGTAACGAGATATTGTATTTGTCCTTGGATTGGATCGAGAATGTGTTTTTGATGCAGGTCCAACGTTTCACAATATGCACAATCTACATGCAGGTCACCAACGAGTCGCTAGCCAATCGGTTGCTTGCCAGTTCGGACAGATCGGAAACGAAGGACTTGTCTGTAGAAGACGGCGTCAAGCATACTCGTTGATGGGAGGACAATGATAGCTAGAAGAATATTCCCGTCTTTAGGTGGAAACGAGATGGCACTCTCATCACTAATAAAATGACGTTGAGATTTGAAATTTTCTTTTGGATGCTCTTTGAATCCTTGAGCCACTACAAAAGTTCCGAATTCCCGATCAAATCTCTGATATAGATAACATCCTGACACGTGATTCGACAATCTTTGTCTAGTCCCCTGACAACACCATTCCGTATATGGCCTAGATCGTTTTGATTTTGATGAACTGACGAAATAAGAGCTCCACATACCACCTCACAACACCAGTATTCCTTGAATCTCCCGACATTTCGCTCATAAACGTTCCATAAATACTCGGAAAAGTGGAATTTCACATGGAATAATATTGCTCGCGATGATGCTTGACCCCTTTCTCACAGCACTCGAGGCCCTTTCGTTCTACAAAGTTATGGATCTATGGCGGATCCTCGCTGAGGCGTCAGGAAAGCTTGGTGAAAAGTTTAAATGCCGGTCCAGAATCTTGTCCGTGGTGCAAAATTGCAATATCATATGGTTCGTATAGTCTCTAGTTCTGCATTCTTCTGATTTCCTCTTTTTTTCTGCTCTTTTGCATTCATCAGTAATGTTATTGTTATAAAATTCTGTTTTGTTTGCGATTTACGGCATCAGTTACGTGCCACAGCACAAATATTTGCTACGCCGAAATTTCATTGGTAGTGAGCTTGATTGGTCATAGACCATGGCGGACGAAGAAATTAAGCCCACGAGCAGCATTGAGGCTGGCGGAGGACAAAATAATGAACATGAGCATGGAATGACTAGTCTACCAAATTTACCCAGTACGAGAGAGGAAACGCAACGTGAGTTAAGTCCTGTAGCTGGATCCAGCCGAGCACAATCTACAGGAGAACAGGGGGTCAAACCTTTGAAAAGATTTGATACACTACCAACACGGCGGAATCAACTTTCACCAGATACCCGAAGACGCGGACGAACTCTGACTGGCCAGGTGCCTCAAAACAATGATCTATCTTCAAGGAGACAAGTTTTAAGGAGAGGGACTTCAGTCCTTTCTGGAGAAAGCGGAGATAGGATGCGTTCCATTCCTGAACGAGGAGCCGTTCCTCCCACTACGGAGAGAGAACCTCGTCCTAGTGGCGTTTCAGACCGCACTCAAGCTTCAGGTCTTCGCCCACGCAGGAGCACGACAAGTCGTCAACGAGGACCCTCCATCCGAAGAAGACCAACTGTTGCATTAGAAGCTGTAACCTCAGGAGCCGATGTTGGAGGCGGAGATAATTTTACATTGGCTGGGCCTGCACCAATCGAAACCTTGGCGCAGAACCAGCCTTACGTTGATCCAGGATACGCCCATCTAAATCCTGCTTATGTTCAACCCGAGAATGTAAGGCCGGTATGGGGTTTGGCCAAGCCTTTACCCCGTGTGGTACGTCCAGGTATGATTCCGACACGTACGGAAATCAACATGGCACAGCAACAGCAACAGCAACAGCAACAGCAGCCTCAAAATCAGGCGGATGTAGATTTAGAACAAGGTAGGATCGAACCAACCCTCAAATTGTCCAGAATCTCAACCGCACTTCAAAATGCTAGACAACAACGTGAAAATAACCTCATGGAAGCACATGGGTTGGTTTCGCCGACAAATTTACAAACTACGGCATCACGGCAGGAGCCATTGACCGCCCCGTCACAGGTCATTGAAGAAGAGGATCTAGCCAATAAACCCACAAATACAGATACGACATCTCAAGAACGTCCTCCAACACGCCCTCCCCTCTCTTTTGATGGTCGACCCTCGCAGAACTCACAAAACTCGCAAAATGAGCCTTTCCCTACTCTTTCGGACCATGATGATCAAGAGTCCGTGGCAACCGAAGTTGCAGGTCCGGATGATCTAGATGGAGAATGGATTGGTCAAGAGATACCGTTGGTAGCGTACGATCCCAATTACGATGACGAAATTCACAATCTTCATACGCACTGGTCCGTCATACGATTGCGATTTCGAGAACCACTTGCGGAGTTATTGGCCGTGAGTCCTCTTTCATTGAAGAATCAACTCTTCCCCATGCTGACGAGTTTCTAGGTCACTTGCCAACTTACACTCGGATTTTGTGCCGATTTAGTGGTGGTAACATCAGGCAAAAATGCATCACCTGCAGGAAACGAAGCTACTACTGATTGGGCTTGGGGTCTAGCAACAATGATTGGTATCTACATTGCTGGTGGTATTTCTGGAGCTCATCTTAACCCGGCCATTTCCATAATGCTCTGGATATATCGAGGTTTCCCTCTCCGCAAAGTACCAATGTATGTTCTCGCACAGATATTAGGAGCGTTTATCGCAGCGTTGATCTCGTTCGGTCTCTATCAAACCAATATTGTCGAATATGGAGGGACCGACCTGAAAACTGGCGATACTATGGGAGCTTTTATTACATACCCCCGATATGCCTGGATTAACGCTAGTACATCATTCTTCACCGAATTCGTCGGAACTGCAATCCTAGCAGTCGCAGTCCTGGCACTGGGAGACGACATGAACGCACCTCCAGGAGCTGGTATGTCAGCCTTTGTACTGGGACTCGTGATCACCGTTCTCAGCATGGCTTTTGGTTACAATACTGGCGCTGCTTTAAACCCCTCTCGAGATCTTGGTCCAAGACTTGCGCTCGCAGCACTTGGCTATGGAAAAGATCTCTTCACTGATGTGTATTGGATATGGGGAAATTGGTGTGCGCCGATTCTGGGTGCTCTTTTCGGGGCGTTCTTATATGATGCTGCAATCTTTGCGGGCGGTGAAAGTCCTGTTAATTACCCGCGGAAAAGAATAAAGAGAGCGGGGCACAAGTGGAAGAAGAGATGGGGTGTTAAGTTGAGGAAGCTGAAGCCCGCGAAGAAGGGTGAGGATGAGGCATATCGAAGGTGGAAAGAGAGCCAATAATTTCTAGACAGAAATAAAGAGGAATCTTGTTTGAAGTGGATAGTGATATCAGTGGAGTTTGGGAGCTACTAATCTTTTGTTATAAATTGTTGATTGGACATACAGGTATAGTTTTAAAAGAAAGTTTGAAAGGGATAAATTAGAGAATATCATACATAACATAGCGTAGCAACGATACTATTTCCCCCATCCTGGAAAAGACAAGAAAAATAATTAAACTTCTAGATTTCAATGAATGATCCCCGCGAAAATTACTTTTGCAGTTTAGAACAAACAGACCTACGTCGTAATCAGTCTATCTTTTCCCTTCCAGCAACCATCCACTCGTCGCAGATAAACACTATGTTTCATCCCAACAATCGATCAACACTCCAATGAAAATCAAATCAGCGACGATCACACACTAGCATATACCACAGAGTCGCACATCGGAGAATTCTAATTTGAGCTTCAAATTTTCCTGGAGGTGGAGCATATCTTCAGTGATTCGCCTTGTTTTTTCACTTTCATCTGTTGCATTGGTACAAAGTAGCGTGAGTTGCTTCTCACATATATTATGCCAAGCCTGGCATCGCATGTCATAGGCTTGGTTTTTGAGGGGATCTTAGGGTGTCGTATCCCTATATTCGCGGCAGTTTCGTGACCCTGAAAATTAGAGGGGCGCCAGGGGCTTGCGAGTTGCGATTGCGTGGCTCGCTTAGCGCCAGGTACATAACCTAGAAGTTGGAGGGTGCTAGCCTAGAAGGACCTAGAACTCTAGTTGGATGTAAATGGTTCCATGGGAACGAAATTTTGCATGTGCAGGTCCTGAAAGACTTTATTGGGTGATGTCTATCGTAATTATCTAGTTATTGATGACGTAAATCTTGGATGCGCAGTGTTTACTCATTGCACGTACCGCAGATTTTATATCGCTACCTAGATACTCATCCTGATTGGATTGTGTAGGAGCAGATTAGGCAATGATGAAAAGACGGGCTTAGAGCGCTTATTACTTCAGCGAGCAATCTGTCTGTCTTGTGTGGTCTGTATATTGTACAAGTAGTACGACCACATATGCTCCACTCTCCGACATTGGTGGATCCGGTGCTTTGTTCCTCACAAAACGTACGGGGTAGACTTTTCCAACCTTATGCTGTGAATTAAAAGAAACCAACCTTGGGGTTTATAGAATGGAGGCCTTCTAATCCCAATTTCAATGTCTTTATTTTTACATCAGATTGCATAATATTCTCACTCTTTTCTAATTATTTCTGTTGTATTTTTGTAGAGAGATTTGGAGAAAAGATTTGAGAAAATGGTGGTTCAAAGATTGAGGACCTTGGTGTTGTTTGGGTTTATTTTGTTATTTTGTTACACATGGAAATTCTTCCTGCCGAGGAATTCAAACAATGTGGTTTATGGAGGGGAGATGGTGATACCATCGGATGTTTGGGAACAAGTTAAGAAAAACAACGAGATTCTGCATGATGATGAGGTTGAGGTTGAGAGCGAACGGGTGACGACGAGTTCGACGACGAGTACGGTAGAAGAAGTGAAGACATCGTCGACACTCGAGGTTGTGGCAGTGACGGAATCGCAAACGGTATCGACGCCTTCACCAACACCAGCGTTTACGCAACATGAAGTAGCCGAGCTATCCAAATCCCAGACGACTCAAAATGAGGCCTCGGAATCAAGAGAACATTTTTCCTCGGAGCAGACACAGGCTCCAAAAGCAGAAAGTGATGAACAGCATAGTACTTCATCTCAAGAACCCCACCAGGAGCAGCAAGAATTCAATCCAATGATCAAAGATAATTTTCCATTAGCAATGAACGCTCGCTCCGCCGCCGACCTACCCCCCATTCCCCCGTGGAACAAACCTCCGACCCCTCACGTAAAAGAAAAAACGCCCCTCTTCATTGCTTTCACTAGGAACTGGCCATTACTCCAGCAAACGGTCGTCTCTTGGATAACATCAGGTTGGCCTGCCGAAGATATATATGTCGTTGAAAACACCGGTACGATGAGATCTAACGAATTAGGTCGTCTCTCCCTCCAAAATCCCTTTTTCCTAAACCACACTCGACTTCATATGTTGGGTGTAAATGTTATAGTTACACCTACCCTCTACACATTTGCCCAATTGCAGAATTTCTTCCTCTGGACCGCTATCGAGAAGGACCTCGAGACTTATTTCTGGAGTCACATGGATATCATTCCTATCACTTTCGAAGATGATATCTCGCCATCCGATAATTACTCTGGGCATAAAACTATCTATCACCATGCTGTCGAAGTTCTTAGATCAGCTCAATCACCTGGCCCGGATCCGAATTCCTCGGATCGAAGTAAGCCATGGGCGATGAGATTCTTTGCCTTTGATTACTTAACCTTGGTAAACAGAGCGGCTTTTGAATCGATCGGTGGATTCGATACTACTATTCCTTTCTATCACACTGATTGTGATATGTACGATCGATTGGTCATGGCTGGATATGAGATGAACGAGCCACGCCATCTAATGACAACAGTTGGCAATGATTTTGACGGATTGGATAGAGCTGGACGTGGATACATTTATGATGTTGCGAATAGCATTGACGATTTGATCGTTTTATATCGGAAAAAGAATACTGTAGAAGCTAGTTTTACGGACCAGACCAGACCGGAAGATATTGAAGCAGCACGCAAGCATAACGAAGAACAGCTGAGGATGGAAAAGGAAGCTCAAGAGCAAGAAGAGGCTCGGAGAAAGGCCGAAGAAAGCAAAAAACAAGCTGCGATTGAAGTTGAGAATGCGCATGCGAAAGCAAAGGCGATGCAAGAGAAGGTGAAAGCTCAGGCGATGAGAGAGCAAGCTACGCTTGATAATAAAGCGGAAGAGATCAAGAAACAGGAAGAAGAAAAGGCCCAGAATGAAGGTCATATTATGAATCATCCAAAAACTAATACCGATGCCAGTGCAGGCTATGAAAGTAGCAATTCTGAGGTAAAGGAATCATCAGATAAACAGCAAGGATTACGACAACAAAAGGAGAGAGAGGAGAAAGATCCCAGCCCTTCAACTACCCGCTCAAATGTAGGCGAGTACAGAAAGCGAGACCTGGAAGATTCATCAGCAAATTCTCAAACAAAATCATTAGAGGATCTCCATCATGGCGCTGCCTCAAAGTCAGCCTCACAAAATCCAACCGCATCTTCTTCATCCACATCTTCAAACTCGGAATGGATAACCGACGAGCCCGGTTCCCCAGCCTATTACCAGCTGCTGCAAGTTGCCAACGACATGGTAGGAGCTAAGTACTCCCAAGGCGGCGATGGTCGAAATACATGGCAGCATCAGCAATCAGGAGGTCAAGGCGAACCTTACTATCGCAATGCAGATGGCTTTGAGAAGGCAGTTCAAATGACTATCACCTTAGGAAGAGGAGTATATCTCGAGAAATGGGGAACGCTAGAGTGTGGGTTGATTAGAAGTGGAGTTACGATGGATGATGAGTGGAAGCCTCGCGAGTGGAATAGGTAGTGAGGGGGATGCAAATTGGTGGGTTTTTTTGTGGAATGTTCGGAAATCAATTGATTATTTCTCGGAGTGATACCTTGGAAGGAGTTTTGGTGTTTAATAGGATTTTTGCGAATGGTAATTACCAGGGAAAATTACAAAAATTTCGGATTTCGTGTTTGAAACTTTGGATACAGGATGTATACCGGTTGTGTTGTACAATATTATGATATATGGTGTTTGGATTCAGATATATAGAGAGTTTCAGATTTTAAGTAGAATAGATAAGGTATGTGTAGCAAATACAATAAAAGCAATCCATGATATATTTTCAAATGCTCTCGATCTGTGAACTTGGTCACCAAAAATCAAAGAAGAGGAGGCAATGTCACTCAGCTCATCGTCTTTCACTCTCCATGCTAGGAGGGCTCGTCCACAACAAAGATCCGATTGAATCAGATCAGATTCATGATCAACAATAGGGACAAGGCCTCAAAAAGTACAGTTTGGACGAACAGCTTTCTTTTGATCATTGCCCTGCCTTGAGAAAGCCAAATTCCACGCCCCTCCATTGTTTCAATGTGTCCGCTGTACAATCAAGGCGGAGCACAACAAAATTTGTCTTTCCGTATTCATACCCAGAAACACCTTGCACTGTCATAGCCGACCAAAGATCTGCGATGGAACAAAATGACAAATAGCAACCCCAATGCTGAAAGCTCGCCTTCGACTCGCTGATGCCAGTTTCACGCAAAGTAGATAGCTGTATAGCTAATGTTAAGGAGGCTACCTACAAGATGTTAAGCCTTTGCAATCTATTCCCGGCAACTTCATTCATGGAACTCTTTACGAGACAAAAGCCTGTGGATCATGCAAAGGCTGCTTCAGAAATTGAACCTTTGCAGAGATTCGATAAACTGGCGCTGCCGCTTGAGATTATCGATAGTGACAAAGAATAACTCAAAAGGCCATCAGCTCCTCAGAAGATACTACAGCATACATTATGTCGCTTTTCGATATCAAATCCGCACCAGAAGATGTAATTGAGAAGATGGAATGTTGGGACTTCCTTTTCCTGACTATAACAGGAAACCCTTTTAAATAGACAATAGAAACGTCCACCAGTCTTCGTTTGCCAATAGCAGACATATTTGTATATCGATAGGCGATATATATATATGCTCAAACAATCACTTTTTTGTTTGTATGCAGACTATATATTTTCAACGGGCACCTCGTTTTGACTATGTTCCTCTGGTCACCCAAACTTCAACTCACATTACTAGCCAACTATACGGAACCTCGTATGGTGTTTGTTGACATCTTTACCGTTCACGTAAAATTGCTGCACCATCAGCTAAGCTGATAGATAGTAGCAGTGCACACAAATGCATTGCGTCTTCTTGCTTGTAGATTTCCGAGATTGGACTGGCTCGACTGGGTACAAAGTCTAGTAGCATTCTCTCCATCCAAAATTTGAAATGCGTACAAGGAATCAACCATCAGGAGTCCTTGACGAATTCGAGAAGAGAGCCTTTATTTGCTGTAGATAGATGAATCATTTAGTAATGATCAATTAATTGTGCAAACCGAAAACCATTCTTCTGGATTGTGATAACTAGCTTTATCTCCAATTATTATATAAGAATAAGAAAAGTATGCAGTCAATGATAAGAAAAGTGACAGCCAATCTCACCGCCTTCCCTCACATGTGGCAGAATGTTTCTCTATTGCTTGAAGCGCAGATTGAACTCCGTCTCATAAATGTGACTTTCTCAGCTCGATGCAAGTCACCAGAATCAAAGATTTAGGTGGGTATTTAGGTATGTATATTCTGATCTTCTCTTTTTTCTATTCTCTTCGTGTGTCTGCTAGCTATTAGTGAAAATACGACGTCTACCGTCCACCAAACACCACACGTTAGCACAACTTCCATTGTTACACATAACATTTTACATTAACAATGTCCGGCGCAAGTGTTCGAGAATCGGCACGCAAATGCGAGATAGGTCAGACCTCAGCCCTTGCGCCATCACATCTTCAAGCCAATCTTATCGTTCTCCCTTCGCGCTATGCTTGCGACTTTGAGCGATTCTGCAAGAGAAATCCAGTACCATGCCCTCTAATCGCCAAATCTGCCACAGTAGGATCCTACAGTGCCCTCGAATCATGGATAGAGGGAGTGGCAGATGAAGACCTGGCTGCAAATATCGATATCCGAACCGACATTCCAAAATACATGGTCTACGAGAATGGCGAGCTCTTGGGCGATCATGTTGATGACATAAAAGCGCACTGGACAGAAGATCACGTAGCGTTCTTAATTGGGTGCTCTTACAGTTTTGAAGGTGCTCTCATTAGCGGTGGATTGATGCCACTACATATCAGACACCATCGAAATGTGCCGATGTACAGGACTAACATACCGTTGTGCCCTGCTGGAGTTTTTGACCGGGGTACATACGTGGTATCTATGAGGCCATACAGAAAGGACGACATCGATAAAGTTAGAGAAATCACAAGACCATTTATAGCCACGCATGGGGAACCAATTGCTTGGGGATGGAATGCCGTCGAGAAATTGGGAATTCGGGACATTGCTAAACCAGAATGGGGAGATGCTTCTGTCAATGATAATGGGGGCCCGCTGAGTTTAGACGACGAAATGGTTCCGGTGTTTTGGGGATGTGGTGTTACCCCGCAGCACGCTGTTGTCAGCGCTGGCTTGGAAGGAACCGTCATGGGTCATGCACCGGGCCATATGCTAGTATTAGACTGCAGAGACGGGGATCTTATTAAGAATTGAGTCGATACAGAGATTTGTCTGACTAGAAATGCATCCTTGTAAGACCCTTGAATGACCCAATATAGATTTCAGTCAAATAATCCTCAGTTCCAATGTTCATTTCATAAATCAACTATTTGGCCTTGTTCCACTTTCCGGAGTCGAAGATCGATAGCCAAATAGAATTTCTGGTTTGTGTTCCGATCCTCAATTGTATTTTTACCTAGTGACATTTTAGATTTCAAATGATATCGAAATCATTCAGAGTGAAGTCCAAAGAATATGTAAATAGAATAAAAGCATTGTAAATCATTCAATTAGGAACAGCGTCTACTTGCTCTCTTGTGTTAGACAGTGGGATGGCAGAGTGAGCTTGCCTATCACAAAACGGGGTGAACATATTAACCGTTAGCTCGGGCCTAGACGGGCGTACCTGAGCTCAAGCTGAGTAGAACTAGGCTAATCCTCACACATCATCAACATCATCACCTTCACCTGAATATGAATACGATAAAACGTTAAATCTATAGATACGATTTTGATATATTTGTGTCGGCTTCCCACAAAATCTAACACCTTAGTTTTTTTTGGAGTTCAGTGACATCGGATCTTCGTGACTGTCCTAGTCTACACGCTGGTGCTGCATCGACACCTCAGCCCTGCGAGAAGACATAACTTGTCGCAGTATATATCCCCGCAATGAGTCACTCAGGAGGTAACTTGTCTGGACAAAAAGCATCAAAAGTTTCGTAGGTTTCAACTGGCGATTTTGGTCACACGGAAGTACTAATGTCTATTTTACAGGTGTGAGAGATGCCGATATAGGCGGGTAAGTAATTTCAGCGGGTATCTCCTCACAAGGGATGTGTGTTTGACGATACAAGTTAGATCAAGTGTGATCGTACGCAGCCATGCCCTGCGTGTCGGAAAGGAAATCATGAATGTGTTTATCCTCAATCGGAAAAATCAAGGTATGCTTATATGCATGTCATTATCTAAAATGCCTCCAGCTCATTTCCTCACTCGAGTCTAGGCCTGTGCCAAAAGGTTACGTACAAGCCCTCGAAGGTCAAATAGCCTCTCTGGAACTTTTCATTACCAAACTTATCGCCGCAGATGCTTCCAAGCGAGACGAAATGTTAGCTGATTTCAGTGCTTCCACGAATCATCTGAGTCTACAGTCGAAGCAGTCTTCTACTTACCCAGAACCCAGCCCACCAGAAACCCAGCGAATTCCTGTACGGTCAAGGACTGGTCACCTCAGGAAACTTAAAGATGGTAATTCAGCCGAATTTTATGGTGCAACTAGCTTTTTCCAGATTAGTCCGTCAGAAAATCTAGATGATACTTCTCAATCTACCATACTACCGCAGCTTGAAGCCAAGCAGCCATCCACAACCCAAACCCCAAATACAACGGGAGGGTCGATGGAAGAGCATTTGGTCTTTTCTCCTCGGAGTGATATCTGCAAATGTCTTATGAGGATATTCTTTCAAAACCAATACCAATACCACATGTGCTTATACAGGGAATATTTTCTCAGAGACTTCGATGCTGGTACAGGGCCATACTACTCAGATCTTCTCATGTATGCCGTCTGCTCGATGGGTGCTCTTGCTAGTGAGAGTACAACGCAGAGAGAACTGTCCGATATATTTTCCAATCGTGCTCAAGAAATCCTATATGGAACTGCACTCGAATCTCCCAACCTTACAACTTTACAAGCCCTTTTGCTTCTTGGGCACCGGGAAATTGGACATGGAAAGACTTCCAAGGGATGGCTGTTTTCAGGCATGGCTTTTCGAATTGCTCATGAGATGGGATTGCATCTCGATCCTACCAATTGGAAAGGTTCTAACGATTCCTGGATCGACAGAGAAATCTTACGGAGAGCGTATTGGGCTGCTTTTATAGCGGATAAGCAGTTGAGTCTCTTTTTTGGAAGACCACCCGCGCTTTACCCTGCAGAATCAGATGTTCATGACACTGTGCGGATACCTTATCCGCCAGAATGGAAATCTCTTCTCAATAAATACATAATGGAGGGCACTTCCGAGACTGCATATGAGGATGGTCTTGCATTAGTCGCTTCATGGGTTTATCAAATCGAGCTTTGCAAAATCTTACATCTTATGATCACGAAAGTCTTCGAAAATAGAAATGTGAATACTGATCCAACGATTTTGGAGACCTCAATTAGAGAAGTGAATGTGGCCTTGACAAAATGGCTAAAGAACTTGCCAGCGAAACTTCACTGGACAAGATGGACTGCAGGCAATGTGCCTCCTTTCGTACTCCATCTACAGTAAGCTTAGACGCCTGTAATTTTGAGATTTACTAATACTGTCAAGCATGCAATATCACACAGCAATGATACTTCTTCACCGCCCGCCAAGGGCTGCTTTTAAAGAACCAGGAATCGGCGAAACCGAGGACATGCAGACATGCTACGAGTCATTGGATATCATCATGAAACTTCTTCGAATGCACTCTAATAACCTTCAAAAATACCCTTATAGTCACCTTCCCATCACATTTGTTCATACCCTCGCATCAGCCGCGAGTATATTATTGATGAAAAGATCTATCGAAGGTTCTTCTTGGAAAGAACCTACAATCTCAAGACCCCTGGATCAAATATTAGAAGCTATCGATGGTGTATCATTGACGTGGGCATGCGCAAAACAAGTCAGAGATGCCATTACAGCTGCTATAAGAGAACCATCGACAGAGGATCTTCAAAAGTCCTCTCCAGGAAATTTTGATCTCATGATGGGCCTCCTCGATTCTGGAGCTGATACCACCATTTCTTCAGACAATGTTGACTGGGATAGTCTTGCTATGAACGATATCGATTTTGACCTCTTAATGGGCAGCGAACTTGACTATTCAACATGGTCCGATGGGTTAGCTTCGCATATGTGAACATGATTTATCTCTCAACATTCGAGTCATTACATGTGTATCTTGTTTTGTGTACTAGTTAGTCTAAAGGACCTCAGATTTATTTAAATTCGGCTACTGTTTATGAAAACCAATTTCATTCATTTGGGTTTCATATAAAATCTGATAAATGTATCGAAAGTCAATGTATGGGCTTTGGTGAGTATTAGAATTAGTGTCTTCATGTATTAACATTATTCAGTTATCTTCCCGACAAGATAAACATCATTTATGGGGTTGGTAAAATGTGGGACCGCATGGCACAGCGGAGTTCCTCCACCGTCGGGTGCATTATCGGTCACGCGAAGTAACTTTGAATCCTTGCATACATGCCACTAGCTGAACGGCTACGTTTAGGAAGATTAACTGTTGTTCGCACGGATGGGTACAGATAAGTGCAGATAGCAGGATGGTCTTGCATAAATCTTCCTGATAGGTGTCTTATCGGGACAACCCCGTGCGCGGGACTGCAAGGCCGTAAACAGGGTAACATCATATTTCCCTGGCCATATTCGACACTATGTTTATACATATAATACTGAGAGTATTGACTAAGTTTATGATGCCATCGATATATGCCAATATCGACTGTTCCTTGTGCTTCAATTAATCTGAACAATTTTCGCGACACCCAACACAAATCAGTCAGGATGGAGCAACCTCATAGTGAGAAGATGGAGTCACTTCACGAGAAGCCCGGGGTTCTAGGTCACACAGATGAATCAGATATCGACGTCTACATTGATCCAGCAAAAGAAGTCAAACTACTCGCAAAACTTGATCTTGCCTTCACTCCAGTGATAATGTTGGTATATTTGTCATGTTTCTTAGATCGTTCCAACATAGGTAAGCATGCTTTGTTATGGAAATGTTTAGGGGCTTACGACTATTAGGTAATGTGAAAGTGGCCGGTATGTTGACAGACATACATGCTACGGACCAGCAGTTTTCTACCGCTGTATCAATCTTCTACGCAACCTATGTAACCTTTGAGACACCGGCAGCGGTATTGATGAAGAAGATCACTCCTCGCGTGATTTTATCTACCCTTTGCGCCGTATGGTCACTCACTACCATCTTCACCGGATTTGTTCAAAACATTGGAGGTCTCTATGCTACAAGATTGATTCTTGGATGTTGCGAAGCAGGCTTATTTCCCTGTCTAAATTTGTACTTGACGATGGTATATCGTCGAGAAGAGCAGGCTAAGCGAGTTGGATATTTGTTCAGCTGCGCTGCTTTGTCCGGTGCATTTGGAGGTCTTTTAGCTTACGGAATTCTCCAAATGGATGGGGTATCAGGAGTTGCCGGCTGGAGGTTTGTTCTGATTTCATGAAAGACTGAGTTGAGAGGAGCTAATAGTTTCAGATGGGTATATATCATCGAAGGGCTGTTCAGTGTTGTAGTCGCTATAGTCGTCTGGTTCGGTCTTCCGACAGACCCTGGCAATGCATGGTTTCTGAACACAGAAGAAAGGGAGATGATGAGACTGAGGGCTATACAGAGGCAGAAGTATATGGGTATGTAACCGATTCTCGTCACATTTACGAATTTTCAGCTCATCTTTGTGCCCAGGTTCCGAAAAGTTCTCATGGGAAGAATTCCGAATCGAGCTCAAAGATCCTAAGCTTTATATCAGGTACGAATAGAAGTTCTAAGTCTGACTGAGCTTTGGGCTAACCAGAATTCAAGTGCTGCTATACAATTCATGCAAGACTGCTTGCTGTATGGGTTTAGTACATTCTTACCCTCCATTCTAAAAGCAATGAACTACAACACACTTCAAGCAAATTATCTTACTATACCAGTGTATATGTGGGGTGCGATTAGTTTCTTGTGCTTGGCTTGGGTATCGGACAAGATTAGTATGCGTGGACCTGTAAGCCAATCTCAGATTCTCGAGTTGAAGCGAAGATTAACTAAGATTCTAGATTCTATTTTTCGCCAACATTTTCGGAATAGTCGGGTACATTTTGCTGCTCACAGTGAAGCATGAAGGTAGGTTATACTTCTCATAATATTTATCAGCGAAAAAACTAACTACTATCAGGAGTAAAATTTTTCGCGACCTTCCTCTGTGCTATCGCCGTCTATACAGGTCCCGGACTTAACATAACCTGGCTAAACGTCAATGTAGCACCACATTACAGGCGCGCAACAGCAATCGGTGTTCAGCAATCTATTGCCAACACGGCTGGAATTGTAGCAGGCCAAATATATCGAACCTCTCCTTATGTTCTTGGAAATAGTTTCTCTTTGGGAGCATTGTGTCTTGCTCAAGTACTGATTGTAGTAAAGGTTTGGTATGTGAAGAGTCAGAATAGAATGAAGGAGAAGATTGGGAGGGGAGAGATTGAGGATAACAGGAAAGTAAAGACCGGGGACGGAGAGTTGGACTTTGAGTACCATATTTAGAGTTTGGGGGAGAAAATAATGAGCAGAGTTCTTTGATATGTCTAGCCTATTACCAATATTTATCTAATTGATGAGGTATAACTTAGTATAGTCGAATAAACTTCATAACAGGAAATGTTTCACTTAGCTACCTGAGATTTCAAGAGGACAACGCCTTGACTGGGATATAGTGAATTAGAAAGGTAAAAGTAAATACGAGGGGGGGGAAAGACGTAGATTAAGCAAAGGGACACGCTCTTTCAACATTAACTATCTCTTCGATACTTTACAAATTACTGATTTATTTTCGGAATTTTTCCAGACCTTGAACCAAGCAATCAATAGTTTTGACCAAAATAAGCAAAAATGGTCTTTATGGGTCGTTTGTTACCCAGTTGCAATTGATCAAACTGTAGCAGGTAAGCTATTCCTTATCAAGACTAGTTTCTAAAATTAGCCTCATCTCGAACCATGAATCCGCTCTGGCTTCAAATTCGCACCCTGCCCTGCACCAAATCTAAAAACTTCTCCCACATCTTCAGATATTGATCCAACTTCAACTTCAACTTACCTATGCCATCAGCGTTTCACACATTCAAGCTCGTTCCAGCAATGGCGCAAAACGCTTCATCCCGACAATCGCTATCATCCGCGCCACATCCCGCTCCCATTCTACCTCCATCCACCCCAGCAAATTCGCGTCCATCGCCCAATATTTCAACCCCAGCTTCAACACAACCACAGACTCAAACTCCCACCATGACAACTCCAAGCAGTGAATCGCGCATGCATCCTCCTAGTATCCCAAGAAGTTTGATGACTCCAGCTAGAGAATTAAGAGAAAGTTCCGTCGCGAGTAGTATTGGAGGTGGAAGTGCGACGCGCAAACCCAGACAGAATTTAGATGAGCGCGATCAAATTCAAGCATTGAAAGCTTGCATTGCTCAAAAACACAATTTCAAAGAAGGAACGAAGAGTCAATTTTGGAATGGAGTTAACGCACAATTCCACGAGTCTACTAATAAAGTTCTGGCGCAAATGAGCGCGACTGTCGCAAGATTGGTAGAAGCTCGTAGGAGACAAGTGTGCGATTGGGAAAATGGTGTGATTCCTGATAAGCCGGGCGGAGAATTGAATACATTATTGGATGAATGGATCGAGTTTCTAAAGGTTGAGGATTCGGACGCGGAGGCCGAGAGACAACGACAGGTGGATGCGAGGAGAAGGGTAGAAGAATCAAGGAAAGAAGCTAGGAAACAAGTAATCGCGCAGGAAAGCTCAATCCAAAGCCAAAGCCCAGGTGTGCGAATCGTCGCGGGTCCAGCCCCTCCACAGCCAGTCGCAGATATGGGACAAAATCAACCTCAACATCCTCCTCCTGGTCAAGAAATGGTATACCAATCAGCCCCAAATGGAGAATTTGGCGATGCAAATGGATTCCGTCCTCACAAAAGAAGAAGAACCACGAACAACGAACACCATCCACCACCTCAAGTTCACCAAGAACCAATGGTTCCCTACGCCCCAGAATATCGAATCGCGCCTCCTCATCCCCAATCTCCACCTCGACGCGTCATAGTAGAAGGCCAATTGAGCAAAGAAGACTGGCGTGATATAATGGGCAACGATTCAAGACTACGGGCGTTAGAAAGCAAAGTCGATAAAATTGAATTTATCGTCTCACAAAATAATAAATTACTGTTGCAATTATTAGCAAACAAGTCAGAAGACAAGGACAAGGAGAGAGAAAGAGACAAGAGGAATGACTCTGAGGATCATGATAGGGTACCCGTTCATTTAGATGCGGAATTCGAGAGGGATTATTTGTGAGGCCACTTACCCATGCTCTTCGATGCGCAATTAGAAAAGGACATTTGCTGAGATTTTTTTTAAAAAAGAACGGGACGCTATTCAAAGACTCCTTTACCGATAAATGATTGATTAAGCGTTTGCTTGGTTTTTCGTCCGGGCTCCATGGGTACAACACAATTCCTTGTTACGTTGGACTATAGTTTGCATAAAACAAATTCCTGGTTCTTCGTCCTCTTTTAGACGATATCGCAAAATGCATCGTCGACCCATTTCCCGACTACTTGGGAGTTTGTAAGTCAAATCTTATCTTTTCGCTTGATATATACGAGACTGATGCTGTAACAGCAGTACCTAAAGTTTCAACGTCTCAAGGAGACCTTCCACGCGGTCGAATTTCCATGCTTCCTACGTGCTGTTATCATCTTTGATTCTTTTCTCACTTGTTCTTTACACTCAATCTCCCTTATCTTTCTTGATGCTGCAGTACTAGCAACTTTCTACTTCCGCCATGACTAGAGCGAAATGGCACCGAACACCACAGTGTCTACTCGTTTACTTGGGAAGCGAGCTTGCATTCACGGATGGGTCCGCTTGGTAAACTTGTCATTTGTATTTGTATTATTAAGTATCCAAGGTACTCTTTTCTTTTACTTGATCACAATTTCGAAATCGAAAGCATATTTTTATCCATTGGTACTTTGATACTTCCTCGTTCTGGATAACGTGGGGGTATTGCTGGGAAAGGTGGGGGAGAGCAGCGGATGAGAAATGAATTGCGTGTTGGGCATGATTGATGATGGATGAAACATAAAGATATGCATGCATATACATACCTATCTGCGTAATCTGAAACTTCACACAACAGAGAGCGAGAATTGAAATGAAAGAGAATCTGTAATATTTTATCTTCAGCCCATTCCTAATAGAACAGTATGTTGTCTACCTAAAGACTACACATAGACCAATCCACGCTCCATTTGGAGTGTCCCCTCTCTCCCTCTCTCCCTTTCTCCTGTACTTCTTCCTTGTATTTTCCCTCACATTCTCAAGAGAAAAGAATACATTCCATTGTTTTCTTTGAAACAAGGGGAAAAAAATCATAATATATACTTAATATACAATATTCTGTACATCGCATCTACATATCTACGCCTCTGTCTATCTATATCTTTATATTTTACACCTGTATACACCTAATTTACACCTCTATGCACCTTCCCTACACACCTTCCCCTGTATAATATTCCCAAATACCCATACCTCCATTTCTTCCATACCCTGCATATATCAATAAATATGACAAATTTTAAAAACTTCATTCGCACCGTTACTTGAGTATCCTAGAGTTACAATATATTACACTCATTCATCTAGTCATTTAGTTGCTTTGTTCTATTCTTAATTTTAATTCTCTTGTGTATTTGTTTACATTTTGATTTATGTTCTAGTGATTGACAAGTGGAGTGGAGTGAGATGGATGAGATAGAGTTGATGGACTAGGCTGAGATGAGATGAGATGGAAGAAACGAAGAGGAGATAGATGATACGGAATAGTAGACTCGGGGTTTCAGTGAAGTAAGGATACGATGATTGGGATATGGATAAGATAGGTGAATGAATGGGAAGACGAACAGATACACAAGCCATCACATCGATATCCGGACAAAGCTTCCAAGTCAGAAAACACAAATCAATGATCAGAGAAAAAGAAAAATTGGCAGAAGAATTATTATTTATATATCGCCATCTAGGATATACCCACGTATACATACATACTTTTACTAAAAAAAAACATATGCCATGCCGTATTTATGCGCCATGAAAATAAACCATACTCCAATGTGCTTTTCAAACCTCGTCCAACCAAGTTCTACACACCGATGCCTTTCCCTGTCTCTCTCGTTTTAAAGAAAGTGCAATGCCAGACAGAAAGAATCATGCCGCAACCGATATACCATTCACCAAATAGCAATAAATCCATAAAAAAGGTGAAGTGTCGTCTCCCCAAATCTCTAATCGTGTGTGTATCGGAAACTTGATCCCTAGCACGAATGCAACATCTAGATTGAGACTCTCGAGGAAAACTTCTTCATCATCTCTCCAGCCGCACCAAATAATCCATTGTCTTTTTCTTTCAATACCTATTGCAGACATATTAGTAAACGTTCTCCACGGCCTTGATAAAGTAGAGATTCTCGCACGGGAAAACTTACACGTTGATGTCCACAATTTATCTTGAGTATCATATCGGACCAAAAGTTCCACATCAATGCAACAAGGGAGGTGTTCATGAACCCCTTTCCAGACTCAGGAATAACCGATCGGGCATTACAGCATACAGATGCAAGTAGACAAATTACCAGCACCATTGCGGCTGTCTCAGCATATCTGGATACTGCCACGGTAGTGGCAAGACCAAGTGCTGCTAGTGCTACGAGCGTTGAGTCAGTGCCGAGGGTGGTTGCTACCGGTGTAGCTACTGTTTCTGTGCTATTCTTGAAAAGCGTGGAGTTGTATCCAGGAGCGTGGAGGCTAAAGCTTGGGTTTGATAACTGTGCAGCCGAAGCACCCTGGGCCATTTGAACGATTGTCTCAACGCCGTTATAATCCAAGGAGCCATTGTTGACCTTGCTGGAAGTAGACAAAGTCTTTGAAAGCTTTTTCGCAAGTACGAAACAAGGAGAAGAAACAACGCCGACTTGGTTCGGTACAATTAGAGTTCCAGCAGAAACTGCATAAGATAATACCATTGGCGTGCTTTCTACTGCAACATTGGATCTTAGACTTGTCGCTGTCGATCTTGCAAAAAGACGTGCAGATACACGATCGATGCCGACACTTGATGTCTTTGTATACGAGCTGATAGTGGCAAAGTTTGCAAAGTGAGACGAGATATTATCGCCAACAAGTCGTACAGCACGACTTAGAGAGGCATTAATAATCGTCGAGTTTTCTGATCTTGCAAAGCCGTCAGGGTTTTCGTGTGATTTCGTAGCAACAAAAACGGCTTCTGCGCGGTCGCTTTCTATAGCGTTTTGTGGTACTTCCGGTCTAGATCTAGCCAATGAAGAAAGTGTTGATTCAAAGCTCCATGGGGTTTCTTCGTGAATGGGCATGCTACTAGAAGCAAAGCTCCTGGAAGTGTTTGTGGTCATTACGAAGCCGTCGCCGCCATGTGGAACACTCGGGCTTGAAATTGGTTGTTCAGTGGTAGTGCCCGGAACATGTGACTTGCCATTGTTGGTTAGGAGAACGCTCATAAGCTGGCTGCCGTGAGCATCAATGCGCTGGCATTTACGTTTCAAGAGTCCTGGATGTCTGTTGCTTTGGCTGCGACAAAGGGCCTTCTTAGTACTGAATACTGTCTCATGGCCGCTATCACTTGATTCGGATCGTGGTGATTGGTCAATGCCCGAATCGACACCCGAGCCGGTAGCACAATCATATGCATCATCGGGGCCGGTGCTTACGAAGCTGTTTTCTGAGCCTTGTGATTGGTAAGAACTATCAGTTGGGGAGAAGCCGAATGTCGTAGAGAAGTCATTTAAGATATTTGCACCACTGGTCTGGGTATTTGTGGTCGGTAATACCGATGAGGTGTTGTGAGCTTGAGATCTCGCAGTTGGCGCATGTACATAACTATCAATCTTCCCAGGATCTTCATTTGGTAAGCCCTGTGGATGAGCTTGTTGAGTATGAGTTGGCGAAAAGTTCTGTATATCGCTAAACGATTCGAAGAAATCTAGATCGGGCTGTGGTTGAGTTGGAGAGATATATTGCGAGTTGACGTCTGGAGAGCCCAATGGTTGTGTGTTGTGATAACTTAGTATTTGGCTAGTGGTATTCAATTGCTGAGGACTAAAAGATGAGGATTGATCGTATGTTGGGAAGTCAAATAACATATTATCGTTCAGTGTGGAGAAGGTAGTATCGAAATCAGAGAAGTTTTCGTAATTAGTCATGCTAAAGTCGCTGTATTGGGTATCGAAACCTGGGATAGACATTTCCGGGTTCCATTGGTTGAGGTCGTCCTCTGGAAAAAGCACAAAATCTTCAATTGAGAATGAATCAACAGGAGGACTGCTTTGTTCAGAGCCTTGTGTTGTTTCTCTAGATAATGAAGGTGTTGATGCAGCAGGACTTTGGGTTGATTGTGGAGGAGAAGGACCGCTTGACGCAGATGCTCTGGGTGTGTTTGTATGAGAAGCACGTCTATGAGATGGGTCACACTATAGTTCAATTAGCAAAAGTTCGACTGCCGAGTGAAATTGAGAGTTACGCACTCTGATCTTCTTTCGCTTGCACTCATCACAAGCTTTGATGATTCTCATCAGATGTGCATGCTCTCTCTGTTCTTTTGTTTTAGTTCCACGGCCAGCGGAATTTGTAACATCGATACCATCCTTAGTCATGATTGAGAAGCCAGGTAGTCTGACTTCTGCAGACTTCTTGGTGGTATCCTTCTTCGTCTTTTTTGTAACTCGTGACCCCCTAGTGCGATTTGGTGGGGTGCTCATTGAGCTATAAGCAGAGTCGGCGAAGGTAGCTGAGGAGGCAGGGCTAGGAGTGAACATTGGTGGGCTCAATCCTGAAGATTGTGATTGGGAAGGACTTTGCCCAAAAGTCCATGGCATAACATCGTATCGACGAACCAGAGAACCGGTGTTGATATCGACGGTTGCATGGTTGTAGAAATCGATTGTCACGGTGGAAAGCTTATCTTGTTTACAAGCATCTCCAATAACGTAAGCATCAACCAATTCCTCAAGCTCTTTTGATCCAAGAGCAGGTTGGAATTGAAGAGGTGCACCCAAGAAGGGTTGAGTAATTGTGAAAGAGTGGAAAGTAGGCATTTGATTTCCTGTAGACATTGTTGATCAATTGACTACTTCGTACAGCCTTATCGATTAGATGATTTGTAAGAGGGGTGGGTAGCTAATTGTGTTCGTTCCGGAGTGACTCTACTTGCCGTTGAACTCACAAGAGAGAATTAACGACGAGGAGTATTGGACAATTGGAATTGCAATTGGAATTAGAATCGATGAATCTTACGGGAAAGACGAAAAGTTTTGAAAGCCTTAGAGGAAAAAACTGTATCTAATATGACTTTTTCGAGGTTCATCTCACTCAAAGTAATCAAAGCAGGTCGCAATGACTCCAATGACTCCCTGTCAGTCAACTAAACCTATTTTGTACCGGCGAGTCAATGTGGATCGTATGGGGTCAATATAATTGGCTCCCATCATGATTGACTAGCACAGCCTTTTCGGCCAACAGAATCAGGAAAAGCGCCATCCTCAATTCCCCATGATTTTGTTCGCGTAACAATCAGACAGACAGGCAGAACTTTCTAATGGACAGATATGATTGATCAATTGGATTTATTCATCACTCATCCGTCACTCATCCGTCACTCATCACAAGTTCCCCTACATGATATCGGGAAATTCGAGGGCGGACATGCTAGCTAATATATATAGACCTCTCAAGAGTGGCGCACAAACGGATCTAGTTCCATGCAGATCTAGAATATTGTTTTATCATTTGGTAGTATACGGCAGATGACTCACATTCCGTGCGCCTTGTGCAAATGCAACTGCAATCCTTTGAAACTCTAGATCTCTTCTTGACTGTACGAGTTAGAGTAGGAAAATTAATACATGGGGCAAGGCTGACATCATTTGACGTGCTTCACATCGTTCCTACTCGGTGCATCATTTTGAAGTGAACGGATGATCCTTCGCTCAATTCATCTTATTGGGGACTTACCTCGAGGAGGTCAGATAGGGGGGAATAGGCTTCTTTAATCGGCTAGGTGTACGGAACGGGACGGGCGCCCTAGTTTTTCAACCCGACGCCGGATACTTGTTAGGGCTATACCGATAAGGACCCTGAATGTTCCGAATCGAACGTCAATCATGTTTTGACCTGGCTTACAATGCGAAATTTCCATGCTCAACTTGTCTATGAATGACCCGCCAGAAAGGCATGCAAGACACTCATAAAGATGGGAAGGCTGCCCAAGATCAGTATCATGGAGCGTATACGTATTTTGTTAAGCAATTGAATCTGGAGGTGTCGAGATCATGAGGGGCCAAATCAATGTTCTGTTTCAAAGGATGTTTTCCTCGCCGAGTCTTATCCAGTCGATCAGATAGTTAGCTGGCATTTTGTAAGTTTGTCACATGGGCTATTCTAAAGCTTCAAGCGAGAAGAATTTAGGCTGCAGTTCCATTCCATTTCTATGTCGGTCTTGAAGAATTTGAATGTATCAAGCACCAGTGGTTGAATCCATATGGATATCATTTAGATGCCCATTCAGTAATTGGAGTTAGCAATTCTCACTACTGTACTAGTCAGTAGTCAGCAACAATACTACTCCATCAGATCCACATCAGTACACATGAACTTAACCATTCTCAATCCATCACACCCAACATCTAACTACTACATACTTACACACAGCATCCATCCCAAACATTCACCCAGCAGCATATACTATAACTCTCTCTTCCTCTCCCTCTCCACCTTCTCCCCCTTCCCCATAGTAAACACACCTCTTTAACCTTGAATATGCACGCCCAATTCCTAAGTCAAGAAGCCATCTTAAGCTCACACCATTCCCCGCCCGCATTCCCATCCAAAAATCTCTTCCTTACCAAACACACAATACTCTCAATACCCAAATCCTCCTCTCTCCAAATGACGATTTCCCAATTTTTTTCTAAAAAGAATATTATTACATATACTCACTTTACTGACCAGGCTAACTCAGTAATAGTATATTATGTTACATTACGTTCCATCACTTCCCAAGCCTTCTCAATCCTCGCATTCTGCCCCCAAGAACCCTATCCAATTCCGCTAACTTCCTATCCCCCGCCCCCCTTTTCCCATCTCAGGAACTACTTCTATCCTTGATTAAAATATTACCAAACTTCCCGAAGCCAGCCAGCCAACAAGTTTTCATTCAGAACATATCTGATTCTCAAATCCATCATTGCATCATCTCGTTTATATATTCAAGTTCTAGACTCTCATTATAATTGCGCTCTATCTAATATCCATCCAGTGCAGTGGTAGATAATATCTCACTCATCACGCGATCCGACAAGCGTTATTTGGCCGCCAACTACGATCTAATTCCATTCACGCATGATCTTCACAATTCAATACCCGAACAAAAGAGAAATCACAACATCACAACCATCAAGTAAATCATCAAATACTAACTTTCAACATCATATTCATCTACAATTCCATTTTTCTTCCTTCTTCCCTCTTCAGATCAATGATTATTCAAGTGCAGATTAATTCGCTCTTCTATCCGTACAGTTGATATGTACTTCACTTCACTTTACTTAGACTCTCCCTATTTCATACCTTCCCTTCCCATCTCCTCATCTCAGTTTACATCAGCTCTTCTCTTTCTCACCCTGCACTACTCAACCACTTTCGCTTCCGTTCTCGCTTCAACGTCTACCAAGCTATTTTTCTCCATCCACTATTCCCACCTAAAGCTCGCTCTCAAAAAAGACGGAGAAGCCTCCCCAAAGAAAATTTAAGTGAGAAAGCTCAATCAACACTTTACCCACGCCTTAAACGCCAGTCGTCCTACCGTCTCACGACACATGTATATTTTGAGCTCCACCCCGCTATATTCCGAACCCAAAACGCTTAATTCACAACCCTCAGCCTCAGCCCAAGAATTCAGTGGACAAACGAAAAGTGAAACTTCCTCCCTCCAAGCAATGCTACTACAAATGAAAAATGAAACAAAAGAAAATCCCCTCGTGCTAGATTGCTAGTGTCATGCTTGTGTCAAAACCAAGTATCCATCTGTTCCTCGACCTCATACATAAATTATCTCTGCAACCCTTCCCAATCATCCCACAACAGCCTCCCCTTCTACTCTTCCGCCTCCCTGGCCCAACAAATTCAATTTCGAACTACTTCCCCCTTGACCCCCTAATCCTCCCAAACTACCCATTGAGTTTCTGTTCTTTTTCTTCGCCTTCACAACGCTCTGAGCATCCTTCTTCTTCGCATCAGCGGTCTCTTTTTCCGCAGCTTGTTGTGAACTGAAATCTTTCCATTTGCGCCAACCATCGAAATCGATCAATGCTTGCATACATCCCCATTCCATAACTTTACGTTCGAGCCAGACGAAGTTAACAGGCTGTTTAAAATCGTGTTAGTACATCATTGAACAGATCACATATGTAAATAAATTACAATGGAATAAACAAACCTTTGTCAAGAAATCATTACAACCCGCGGCCAACGCCTCATGCCTATCACTCTGCAACGAACTAGCTGTCAAAGCCACAATGATAACCGGACTCTTGAATAGTACCGTACTTGGCAATTTATCACCTTCCTCTGGTTCCTCTTCCGCCGACATTTTTTCGCTAGGTGCACTACTACTTGCACTACTGCTAAAAACTCCAATGCTGTTGAGTCTCTCCAGTCTGCGGATTTCCTTAGTGGCTTCGAGTCCAGACATGATGGGAAGTTGGATGTCCATTAGTACTAAATGGAAACCACCGCCTCTCCACTTATTCACGGCTTCGCGACCATTCATTGCAGTTTGCCAGCGGACTTTAAGACGTTTCATGAAAGCTTCCAGGAGTTTTAAATTGATAATGTTATCTTCAACAATGAGAACATTGATTGGGGGAACGGCACCATTGAGCATGCCTGCTGGTAGAGAAGGATGATCGACACCAACTTTCTTCCTAGTTCTTTTTTGTGGTCGAGGAGATGATACCCTGGGAGGAGGTGTAGCGACTCGTTGTGGCGCAAGTTCCTGGTTCGGAGCCGGTGGTGTTGGAAGTGGTGGGGGAGGGGGAATTGCGGATTTTTCTGAGGCACTTGAGTGAGTTCTTGATCTTGGGCCACGTTGAAATTGCGTACCATTATTTGTAACAGGGGGTTGACTGTGTCCACTGATAACTGTAGGAGAGGAAGTGTGAGTCCGTCCTATCCTTGGTCTCGAACTATGATGTCTCCTTTGAGCCGATGGAGAAGGTAAGGCTGGTACATGACCAGTTGTAAGTACGGACATGGCGTGTGCTATCAAGGGAGCTGTATTCTGGTTTCCATTAGGGACTGGGACACTGTGCGATAAGCCTGGAGAGGGAACCGGTAATGGCATAGGTGGGAAGTAATCAGATCCAGCTTCAGTAGGCCGCCCTTCTTCATAATATACCGGGTGTCCATTGGGCCTAGGAGATGGTTTTGGTGTTCTTCTAACAGGTACATCAATTACTAACGCTTCATCCACTGTTTGACCACCAGGAAAGTATGCGTCGAGTGTTCGACTCATCGGTTCTTCTGGTCCTAAAATTCTTTCTTGTCTCTGCTGTTCTCTTGGTATAATCCTCAATGTAACATCCGGAGCATCAAAACTTCTTCCCAGCGAATTGGCATATTTCTTCAAAATCATATCTCGCACATCGTCGACCAAATCATCCTCATGTATTGTAACCAATGTCGCAGAGGCACCGGGCCTTTTAACCCATATCTTTCGAGTAACCATCGCTGCGCTTATCGTTAACGCTCCGTGATTAGAAAAATAATCAGCACCAAGAATTCCTCCCGTGGATATGCTGTTGACGTGAGGTGGTGCTGGTGATTCTGCTTGTAGTAATGTCTTAATTAATTTTGTTTGTTGATGTGGAAGTAAACTTTGTCGTCTAGATAACTCGGGTTTTCGGGGTGTAGGTTGATGAGTAGTATTGCTCGAGCTGATAGGGCTTTGTGGTATCGAATTACCAAATTTCACGTCTTTAGGTTCTGGATGCGGCTCGTCCTGAATTTCATCCTTTGCTTCTACTTCCTCCTCTTCGTCTTCTTCTTCTTCTTCCAAAACCCTCGGTATATCTGTATTTGGAGTAGGGAAATCTGTTGACGTGGAAACACTATCGTGTTTATTGTTCTCTTCCTCGATGATTAATTTTGAATTGGTGAAAGGCTGTTGTTTGAAATTTGGTGTTGATGGAGAAGTTGTCTGTGAATGTGAATATTGATAAAGTTGTTGTTGTTGTTGCAGATCGCTACTCATACTATTTTGAAAGTTTAACCTTAGTTCGGCGCCAATTCCATCTCCCTGTTGGCGGCCTTCTCTTCCTCTTTCCCCTCCGTCCCCTCCGCCTCCCTTGATACCGATATCGTCATTATCATTACTGAGAACTTCAACTTGTATTATATCTTCAAACCTTGACGTTTCCTTCGGACTTTGATTACGACTTTCAACCATACTATTCCGATTACCAGAACCTGTACCTGTACCATTCCTTGACGACCCATTTGTTGAACCTCCATATATTGATGTTCGATGTAATCTGAAACTCGCTCTTTCTCGTAAACTTCGACTTATCGATTGATGATTCTTATCTTCCTCTCCCTCTCGAGAAGGATTCTTTTCCTCGTCATTATTCGCGGATCCTACCGAGGAAGCATGTGAATGTCGACGATGGAATTTCGCTCTCAATCGTGTTTTGAAATCTCCTATCGTCATTTGGAATCGTTGAATATGGTTCTTCTTCTCAGGCCTAAAAGCCTGATGAGAATGTAAAGTCGTCAAATCCTTCCGTTTGTATTTGAGATTGAACGGAATATTGATCTTTTGTGATGAGTGAAACTTGTTTGAGAAAGCTATTGGATGCGCGTGAGGCCGTTGAGGGTTCAAATATAATGCTGTACAATGATTACACGCGGCATCCGGAAAGTTTTGATTGAAGGGTAGAAGGGTAAAAGGGTAGAAGGGGAGGTACAGTAATGGCGTTGAGTTCGTGGGTTGGCTGCGTTGTGTAACTACTCGGTATCGCGGATGAAGTAAATAAAGTTGTCGTCGCAATGTAAATATTGATTTATTTACTGTTTATAATTGGAAAGGAGGGAAGGAGGGAAAGAGGCCCAGTCCAGAACACAAATCGAGAATCAAGAATCCAAAATCAAATACAGACCGAGTAAATATCACCAACGAATCAAAACGAAATCATAGACCAAGAGTAGTAAATACACATTATATACCTGTCTACCTCACCTACCTTACCTGCTATCCCATTCCCATCTTCGTCATCGTAACTTGCTATGCAAATCTCAATATTCCGTACCACCTAATAACCACCTAATAATTAATCACTGCTAATCTCGCCTTTCTCCCACGCCAGCACATTATCAGAAATCTAATTTCACTGGTCTATGCCCATTTGTTTACTCCATAAAAGCAAAAGAACCGAATCGGACAAGCTAGCTAGAACATGGCCCCGGCAGAAGACGAAGAAGACGAAGAAGAAGAAGAAGAAGCAATGGCACATCATTTCCCCCTGCTCTTTTTTCCTTTTTGCCTATTACAGTTGTTGTTCTCTTCTGCTTCTGCTTCTCCACCTCGATCTCTGGCCACAGATCTACAATGCCCCAGCTCTCTTTCGGAGGACTTTCTACTGCCATCTCTCTTCCAATCTCACCCCTCAATCAGCTGTCAAACCCTCACCAAGCCCTGCGAAACCACAACCAGGATCTTTTCCATCAACACCAGAAAGCGGAAGCACCGCACTGTACCGCACTGCAGTGCAATGCACTAACCAACCCCATAGCACAGCAGCAGCAGCACCCATCCATCCCCTCGCACGCCCCAACTCTCCTCCCTCAAATCGAGCAAGCAACCCAGCAAGCAATCCTCACCCACTCATCCATCCTCCGCAAGCACCACACAACCATCTAGAACCTCCCGCAACGACGATCCCCAAACGTGGAAAACGCACATCATATCATATCAAAGCTCTCTATGATCTCTACGCCCTATCTCAGGGCACGATATCCCATTTCCTCCTACACTACACTACACTACTTCGTACACTATACCACACTACACCTCCCAACCCTGTACGCACTACATACATACTACATAACAGACGTCTCTTTGAAAATCGTATGATGTCTCTCAATCTCTCCTCCCCAACCACATCTCCAGCACCTCTCATTAAGTACCGTATCTCCTGAATCAATGTTTCACTCACTCACTCACTTACTCACATCACACAACATCACATCACATCACATCAACGCTCCCCATACCAATACCCAAACCCACCACTTCCCTCCTCCGATCTTCAATCACCCCCTCCCCCCGTAGGCGCGCATAATTAACTTTTCATTGGGCACCTATGATTTTCCACCCTATTCTATTGCATCTCGTCATTGCATTGCATTCTCCATAATAAAAATAAAAATAATGCAAACACTGATACCAAACCCGAGCAAGCCGCGCGCAGTATCAAGAACTACCTGCGTCGTATCTCTATCTCTATCTCGAGACCCCAACATGCCATATACGTACCCAATATACATATACAAGAATCCAGCGATGAAGATCGCAAAACCATCATATAAGTCAATTTAATGGGCCCTTCAAACAGAAAGAAGCAAAAAGGAAGTAAGTACTCGACAGAAGAATCCCATTCTGAGCGTGACACAAACTCTTCAAGTCTACTGAACATTTACGAATTACCATCTCATTCATTGCATTGCCAACACTCTCACCATACGTTCACTTCACCCAGATCAATCCCGTTCGAACATTAAATTGCATTCACAACAAAAAAAGAAACATATGAATATGTACCAAATTTTGTTCCATCCGAATTAATTTGTCATGCCATATATAACCCATCCATATGTTGTACCCAGCCTGATAGCCTGCCCCTTCCTATTGATCCGTCCCCTCCCTATTCACACAAATACCATTGTCCATTTCACCAAGACGCAAACATCCTAATGACAAACCCCTCCCCTTCAACAAACCCTACAAAAAGACAATCCTGATCCCATCAATGCCAATCCCATACCATCACACGTCATGCCCCAGACCCAACCCCATGAGATGTCACAGCAAAACGCTCTCACGCAAAACCAGGACCACAAGCGAGCGAAGTAAATTAAGGAAATCTCACACGCACACAACACACAACACGAAAGGCGGAAGCGCTCATCCCCAATGATTCAAGAGACTTTTAATTCCATTCCATTCCATTCCCAAGGTCATCAAATTTCATCCCACTATTCCATTTGTTGTTTAATTTTTACTCCCTCCTTGATATAGTTTCCCCACCTCGAAACGTAACACCCCATGTGTAGGAAACGAAAATCAAACACCCATACCAAAACCTTCGCAAGATATCAAACCCCACTTCAAGACCCCCAGATTGTTGTTTCGCCGTAAATGCCAGGAGACAAAAACAAAACAGCAAAATCCATGCCTACCCGTTATTACCATTTGAACATCCGAGAGTGAAAAAAAAACAGTAAAAGACTCCTCCCTCGTTGCCGTTGCCGAGATTCATTTAGACTCCCGCAATATGTGCTGAAAGCAAAGCACGATAGCGAGGTGGTGAAAAACTCGCTCCCCTCCGTCCAGAACCTGCCTTCCGATAAATTCTGCAAAGGTTCCATACGCCTGCCATGCCAAGCTTGTTATCGATATTCTTTTTGTCCATTCCCACCCACCACGCGCAAACATATGCAGATATCAATCAATCATACCCCTGTCCATTCGCGCCTGTGTTCTATGTTCATTCATATTCCCATACCAAATTTATCCCCATACCGAAGCCTGTACACCAAGATTCTTGTTACCCCAAACACCGCTCTTAGATCCCCAGCCTAGTCCACTTTCAGTCTGTCCTTGTGGGTTGGGGTTTGACGAGGCGGAAGTCGTTCTTGCATCCTTAGATTCAGTAGTTGAATCATTAGCAGCAAAGCCATAGCTCAATGGAGATGGCAAAGGGGTAGTGGATCGCTTATTTAAAGCTGGATTAGCAGCTTGACCACTGGGTCTAGTGCCAATTGGAGCCACGCCGCTAGCGGGTGCCTTTCCTCCTTGGCGTGGTGGGGACCCACCGGGGGAGGAAGTCGAGGTTCGACTAGACTGTTGAGCAGCAGACTCGAATAAGCTAAAGCTGGTAGGGTTGGATGATGGGGAGGATGTGCTGTTAGCACGAGATCGTTGTTGACCTGGAGCCTGTGCTGTTACAGCGGATTGAGACTCGGTAGCATTTTGCTGATTCGAGTTTTCCGCCTGGCTAGCTTGAGAATTGAAGTGCTCAAAGGCAAGAGGCGAGTGTCCTCTGATCGCACCTGGTGCAGCATTAAGGTTTTGCGAGGTGGACCCCTGATTAGTTGGGCGTGGGGTTCCATTTTCATCGAAGCTGCCATTTTCGGCATTGAAGGCTGGACCCTCTCCATAGAGAGCACTTCGCTGACGTGCAATCAATTCACGACGTTCTTCCTCGCTCATACCGCTACCTGGGCTTGCGATACGGTCTGGTTTGCCTCCCAAGATCTCAGCTGTAACGCCTTATTCCAGTCAGTAAATGTGCATGATAGATCTCAAAGATAAATAACAAAGACAGTTTTTCTTTCAATTTCACACTGGACAGTTGTGGGCGAGATGAAAAGAATCATGAAAAAAGTCATGTACAAAATTTTGACTGATAAAAACGAACCACTGGGTAAGAGCCGCTGGGTACAGGGTATTTGACAAATAGGACTTTTATACATTGGAAGAGGGTGGCCTACTTCGATTATATTGCTGCTCTTGATGATAGTTGCGCAATTCTCTCTCACGCTGAGCCGCCATTCTCCTCTTCGCCTGCATCACTTGTTCGGCTTCATTTGCGCCTCTCGATGGTTGGTGTCGCTGGTTGGCATAGAAATTCTGAAGGTTGGATCCCGAGAAAGACCGAGCATCACCGAAGTCGCTAACCGAATGGTGTCGTGGAGGACCAGCAGTCATTCGAGGATCTAAAATCAATGGTTAGAGCTGAAAAGTTTCAAGTTGTCCTCTCTGAAGGTAATGCATACCGAATTGTTCCGGGAAGGTTCTCGAAGGACCAACCATTGGCATGGAATCACGACGACCGCCAGCTGGTAGGTTGAACATTTTCCCGCTCTTGACCAGATTGTCAATGGCACGGTCGACCTCTATATTTTTAAACTCATCAGCTTCTTGATCATGGAATTCCCAGCACATTCATCATCGGGACCGTGTGTGGATATAGATCATTCCCATCATAGCTCAAACACCAGAATCTTATCCTTGCAAGACTCAAAAGCGAATAGACCAATTGCTACGACCAGTGTATTTCATTAAACGTACCCTCGATTTGTGTGCTGAAAGCAGTGGAGTCCTCGCGCGGAACAACTGAGCTGGCGCCTGTGACACCTGTTAATTGACACTCTTGCGATAACATCAAGAGTTTCTAAACATACCAGAACGAGCAGGTGGGGTTTGTTGCTCCCAAGAAGGTTGCCCGGAGGCAGACCATTGCTGATTATCGTAATAAGACATTTTTGGTAAATTGTCAATTCGATTAGATGCTTCGGAAGAACTGAAGGCCAGCAGTGTGCTCGATCTGATTAAAGGAACGTATACGACTAAGATTGTCGTGAGTATGGAATTCTATATAATGATTTCTTGCAATTAGTAATGATCGATTGAAGTAAAGTCAATAGCCTCCAGATATGATACTTGGAGGCAAAATCCCTCGAAGATTGGAGCGCATACAAGGAGAAAAAAACGCTTTAAAGTATGTAGCCGAGGATTGAAAATTGATATTGTAATAGCAGCGAAAGCGGCGTGTGGATGTTTTGAAGGAGGGGAAAGAAAAAGCGAAGCAAGAGAAAATTTGTGTCTCACTACTAGATTTTTTTTGAGGGAAAAAAAGTTCAACTCACCAAGAAATGAAAATCCAACAAGCACAACAACAATGAATGAGACTGAACACCTTGTGGAATAAAGCAACAAGTATTCGAATTCGACCAGGAGAAGGGGACAACCAAAACTACTCGGAACGACAAATATTTGTATATATGTGTATATGTATATGTAAGATCGCTGGATAACCTATTCTAATGAATATCGTTATTTCTTTCGTTGATGTCGGAGGGCAAGGAGTTCGAAGAGAGGTCGAAAAGAGGTCGAAAAGAGGTTCAAAATCGTGTTGTTAGGTAAGTGACGATAATGAGGGAGGGAAAGAAAAAAAAGGATGGAAAGAGATTAATCTTTTTTTTCTTGGTGGATGTACAATAGATGATACTAAGGTAGGAGGTATGTTTAACGGTTAGTAGTAATAAGTACCTGGGTAGTCGAATAATGAAATTTGGAATCGTAATCTAGGGTACAAGAGAATACGATATCGTAACTGAATCGAGCTGAACTGGGTGGAAGGAAATATAGCCAAGAAGGGATTTATTACAAGTTTGCAGCACCAGTTTATACGTTTACAACCTTTTGGTCGATTTTCATACGTTTCCTCTTCCCTTTCGCTTTCCCTTGCCCCCAGCTGGTCCATGAACAAGTCAATAATCTCCCTCTTTCTTTCTAATCATCTAATAAGAATTCCTATGGTCACTTGACGGGCGGGTGGTTCAATCAAAAATGGCGAATGGTTACCCTTTTCGGTGGGAAGAGCCGGTATGAGGGAATCGAGGATGATCCAATTCTTGCTACTAGCGAAATCTCTTTTTGGTAGATCCGTGAGTTGGGAGTGGTGGAAAACTGGCGATAATTTTATTACTTCGGGTGGTGGTGCAGTAGTGTGTATTTTATGAGGAGTGGATGCGTATTTTGCTGACAAGGGAAGAGGAGAGGGGAAAGAGAGGAAAGAGGGAGGGAGGTGAGAGATGAATGAGGAATGATTGCTCGTTGCCAATCAATTCATCGTAGACATTCGAGGCAGAGATTCATACTCATACCTACCTAGTACATCATCGTCTTTTCTTCATGGGTTTGTTAAGATGAATATATGGCCGCATAGTCATTGATTGTAGCACTGTGTTCCGTTTTTATATTTCAACACTTTCTGTCTATATAAAGCTGCTCTCTCTCTATATATACACACACATGCATCTTCTTCCTTCCTTCCTGTCTTTCTTTGTTCGCTGTATAACTGCCTCGTTGAGGATATGTATAATCTAGCTAGCTGTTTGCTACCGCTCCTACCACTGCCTACTGATGTTGCTTTCCACATATTCGTCAAATACTTGGATCGTACAGTCACGGTTCTCTTGCTGTCCCTCTTCCTGTAGACCCATTCCCCCCATTCATTTTCTTCCTAAGTATTATCGTTGTGTCAGTGCTTCCTTTCTAACTATTTGTAGTACTAGTTTTTTACATATATATCAAAGGTACCAAACCACTACTTAAGTATTCTCCGTAACATAAGAACTATATTAGTTCAGCAAAAAGTATCATATCTACTTTCCTTTTTCATCCTTCATTTCCAACTCATTTCCCTGATCATGTTCTTGACACCTATCAAACATTGATATTGGTACGCGGTTATGGAGCTTGGTATGGAGATAGGAGAGTTGCATCACCACTCGGGATGACAGGAAGTTTGAATTTATTTTGGTCATTGTGTTCATCAAACGAATCGGATCAAGCCAAGAGGGGGTGGTTATACCAAACTTTGTCCCCTCGTCTCTCTTTACATGAAGATGGGTTTGTGCAGGAAAAACCGTTGATAAGGATCATTATGACCTATCTTGATCATCCCTTTTCATGTGTAAGGCTGATTTTTCATTTATTCGAGATTGACGGTGGTGACAGTGTATCACTTGGTTCATCATGAGATATAATCTCTATTCAGCCTCATCGTTAAGTCTTGGTCGGAAGTTCTAGATGTTGTTCCATCTCTCCCCAAGTTCTCAGACATTCATCCCATTTATCCCCCAAATTGATGAATCCGTCCTCGGAGCTTCGATATTGGTTGATTGATGCTAACACACCTCCCTCTTCAATCTTTACTACTCGGCCCTAATCTTTTATAAAATGACCTCCACAAATCTACACGAACAGAACAGACTATCCAAAGTTCCAAAGTGTATCAAATTCGTTATTTAGCGATAGCTTCCTTCGCTACACCCCACATCCATCTTTTGGTCTCTCCACTATTCTCTGGGTCTTTGAGAGTTTCCACTCTTCTATCGAACAACTTTCCGTAATGGAACACACCTGGAGCCCTAGACCGTACGATAATCCGCCAAAGTGTGCACGTTATGTCTTTGATTTCACACAGTCCCAAGGTATAACTCTGAACCCTCTGGATTTTAACTGACAAACCATATTCACAGAAAAATATGTTGTTCTCTCATCTTCTATTCTTCACCAAGTATCTAACGAATGTATCCATCGAATCACTCAATCGCTCCACCACCAATTCCAATGGACGTGCAACAAACAGGGGGAACACAATTTCGCTGAGCGCGATATGCGGATAATCCTTGTATAATTTATTTTCTAGATGTCAATGATCAAGCCACAGACGACAGACAACCTTTGAGTAAGTCTCGGGTTATCTGGATGAAGTTGTCTAGTCCCGAGATTTCTCGTGGGATTGATTCATAAGAGAGAAAGAGACTTGAAGATATCATACATCGTTTTACCCCTATTCAAAATGGTTTGATTATGATTCCATGGCAAGACAAAGTCTCCGCGCACCGGTATTGACGGATGAGTTGAAAATCCTTTAGTGAGAAGGTCTTGCTTGATATAACAAACATTTGCACGGAACCACTTATCCTTCACTATAATATCCAAAAAGAATAAAAATATCTTGTTCCTTATCGCACCCACACACCACACGCACTACTTCGTACATTACACTCCTTTTACAAGGATCCTCACACCTATCTGTCTTGCTGCTTTATTATTCGCACAACTCCGAGCACTCTTCTTATATGCATCATCAAAGTTCAACAGCCGAGCCGAAATCTAGAGAAATAGCAAAGCACAGACACAAGGAAAAGATGCAAGAAAGCTTATAGTACCGTTATTGCAAAACATGTTCTTGAGAAACAGTTCTCCTATTGAATATGACCAAGCTTTGAGTACAGTACTGAAATTGGATCGTTGTATAATAAAACATTTCCAATATCAGTAGACCGGGTAAATGCTGCTTCTAATAAAAGCATCACCTGGCAACCCTAGCTACCCACCAGCATTGGAAATTCCCGCCGGAAACCGAAGCAGAGAAGGGAACAAACAACAAGATCTGTAAGGTGGCCCAACGAAACTGCAGAATATATGCATCCTACACCTGGGCCTTCAAATCATACCCAAGTCAATACCGGTTACTTGATGCAGTGCACGCCACGCATCTGCAGATTGTAATACCTTCGCCAAATTCACCCCACCATTGGTCGAAACGGGTTGGTCTGGTTTGTTGTACTATGTAGGGAAACTTTGATGCAACATCCCCCTCATTCACACGGCTCTTCCCACAGGAAATTGTAGTCACACTTTCGTCATTCATATAAAAGGCTATTTCTAACCGTTAGTTCGGAATGGAATAGGCTACAAATACTGGACCTTTCGAATGCCCGATATCGTGTACCATCGGTGATGAGTGAAGATGCGCATTATGCAACTTTTTAACGCTCAGGATACTTTCAGAAGAGAAAAATCAAATCTTCCTCATGTATCAGATGCGAGAGCTTCATATACAAAAGCAAGAGGAGTCACGATGACGACGTGCCTCTGAAATGATCAGTTTTCATCATTTCCAGATTGTCTACCAGTGAGGCATATACCTGAATTTCTGACAACGATGGATGTTATCCTATCCACATTCGTCTCCCACCAGTTCATCACTTCTTATCATCACGAGGAGACACAAATCTTCACTTATCGGACTATCTATTACCCCACCATCAATTTAACCATCCAGTGGGGTTTACGAGCGGTGAATTCTTCATCGCGATGTCCCAATATCTTGCTCCATAGTCGATATGAGGTTCCTGAGTTTATTGGACTCTGTTTGATCATACAATATTGAGCATCATATCCTTTCCTCCTAACAGAGTGACGTTAGATACTACGCCCCATGCATCCACGACTCTCTCGCTCGTCTCAACTATCTTTATGGTTTTTCTAGAGCTCGCACACCCAAACTCGAATACCAACCACATCAATACCATGACGCTATACAACGACCCCATATCAAAGAAATCCCAATTCCCAATCTCCAAGCTCTACAAGAAACAAACTATACACAATCTAACAACTCTCCGAGTTGAAAAAAAGCGCACGCGCAATATTGAACGCCGCAGCCCCAAGTCAGAAAAGATATTCAAGCCTGGAGCGTGTAGAGAAGTTGAGTGAGTATCTATGTAGGAAAGAAAGATTGTTCTACCACATGATTTTCTATCCTCCCTTCCAGATGCCACAATCGACTCGCCTTATCTCATCTCATACCTATCATCTCGATATCCGTTCATATTCCTCACCATCTACCATATTTTTCTTTCCTTCCCTTTTCTTCCACCTCAATCTACTACTCACCCATACACCACTCACCTATCCACTCATCTCAGACCTCAGACCTCAGCCCTCAAATCTCAAATCTCAAATCTCAAATCTCAAATCTCAAATCTCAAATCTCAAATCTCAAATCTCAAATCTCAGCCCTCAAATCTCAAATCTCAAATCTCAAATCTCAAATCTCAAATCTCAAACCCACCCACCCAACACTATTCACAAACTTCACCACCTATCCCAACGATTAATTGTCTGTGCAGGAAGCGAGAGAATAGATACAGTATGTACAGTACAGTACGTACACAAATTATCCCTTTCCATTTCATTTTACTTTATTAATTGTTTTTTTCTATTTATTTTCTATTCATCACCGCACCGTCAAAAAAGAAAGAAAATAATAAAAAAGATCTGTGTAATCCGAATCGACGAATCAAAGTCCAACAAACAATTGCCGGATACAGAGGTGTACATACCATTAATTAGTACCATTAATCAGGTACCTGAGTTACGTCCGTTCTAAACGACCGGCAGTTTTTGGGCGAGTGGATACGCACGTACCCATATCCATCTCCTATCATGATTTATTTTTTTGCGTGTCAAAGACCCAAAACAAACGGTGGATTCATTTCATCACTCGACCAAGTGCACAAATTCTTATACATTCAACAACTTCGATTATTTAATGTAGTAAAATTCCAATATGTACATTTTCCTTGTTCGATATTACGCTTCTTCTTCTTTCTTCCCCAATGGTATCGGTAGTAATGGTATCTAATGAGCGCCCTATCCCCATATTCATGCTTCGTGCTTTCATGCGTGCTATATACAGGCCCAATCATGGCAATCCAAAGTTCGCTTCGTGTATCGTTCGTCATCTGCAGGCTTCTTCCACTTCCTTTCGTATAATACAATTTCATCATTTCTGGTTCATGTCATCTTGTCTCGTTTGACTGCATGATTCATATCCTCGGGTGATATACTCCTTGGTTATGTGAATAGAGATTCTCGTCTCATCTCATCTCCTTCCGCCGCTGCTCCCTCAATCACTTTCATCATTTAGAAGTATTCCCTCTCCTCCACAATCGGCGTCATCCTTCTAAACTCTTCGCCCCTCTCCCTTTGCAATACCAAGAGCGGTCTGAATCCCTCCCTCTCAACCACCTTCACTTTCTCCCCCCTCTCCACATCCCCTCTTTCTCTTTCCCTATCTCCCATCTCCCTTTCCCATTCTCCCTCATCACTCCCCATCTCCTCATTCACAAACAACACCCTCGCATAATCCCTTACACAAAGCGCGCCCAAAACCTGCAGTCCCATCGCTGCCATGACCCCCGCAATCAACGTTATATATCCCAAGGTAATAATCCTCCTACATCCACTTTCGGTCCATCCATCATCACCTCCGGTTTTGCCGACAAAATCCGCAAACGAAGCCATATGCGATGATGCGGGGATACTGGTAGAGATACTGTAGGAAGCGAGACTTATTTCTTGCGAATTTTGCGACAAGGGTGGAGGTTGGGTGACGGTGGCGAAATCAAGAGAGGTGGTTGAGGAGGGTGTGCAGAGGATAGAAGAGGAATTGGAGAGGAGAGTTAGGAGGAGGAGACGGGGGATTGCGCTGAGAAGCGTGTCGAGGAGGAGATAGTTTGAGAAACAGAGGATGGAGAGGGAGTGTTTCTAAAAGGGTTGTTAGTTTATTTTTAATTTTTATAATTCTCCAATATATCCAGTGGTATCCATTCCAATTCTCGAGATTCAAAAGGAAGAGAAAACCTGATCTGGGATAAGGAAAAAAGGAATATACATACCCTCAAAGCCCCAATTACCCCAAAAACACTCATGACATTTGCAAAATGTAGATACAATCCATAGTTGACGGCAAGGTGGAATGGCTCGTCGGGAAGTTGGTGGAAGAAAATGGAAGAGAGGGTGTTGGATGTGAGAGAAAGGAAAGCGATTAGGAGGGTCGTGGAGCGGGATGAGGTGAGAGAACTCCTGAGGGGTGTTAGATATGGGAGAGATTTAGAGGGAGGGTGAAGTATGCATTAGAAAAGAGGAAGGTAGGGAAGTAGTTAAGATAAAGTAAAAGATTATCCATACCTTGATAGTAATCGTGTCATTGCTGATATATATAAATCGATTAATAAAAAAAATAGAAATAAAAAATAAGAATAAGAATGAAGATATCCCCAGCCAATACCCTCGAAGAGAAAATCGAATTCCCAATCCGGTTTCAATGTCAATTTCAATCCCGATTCAGAATTTCACGTCGAGATCGATTTCGTTTCCAATGCACTGCAGAAACGATCTCGAATAGAACAATGTGAACGTGAAGGAATCTCAATCCCAATCCGCTAACCAAAGAAGGTTTACTTTGGTGGTGTTGGTAGTAGTAGTAGTAGTCGTCGTAGTAGAAAATAAACGTATATGTGTATATATATGTAAAGTATATACGTATGTAGCTCAGTATATATACCTGTGTATCTCCAGATACACAACAAAGAAAAGCTATGCAATGCTCAGACTCACACTTTCTCCTCTGCGAAGAAAAATCGAAATCAGAAATGCAAGAATCCGTTTTCACACAGGCTGGTGTTTTTGTTTTTCTTTTTCTTTTTCTTCGAAGTTGGTTCGGTACTTGGATGTGAGATATGTAATGAAGAGATAAAGCGGATATAAGAGAATACAGCGATTGCTTTGGATAATTTATTTATATTTCTTGTAATTTATGTAATTTATTGGATATTTATGGTGGTGATGCGACGATGGATAGATGAAGAAATTGGGAGAGTAGGTAGATAGATAGTGAGTCAGGAAATAAGTTTCTTTCTTTTCTTTGCTTTTTAATAGATGAGGTTTGGCTTGTTTGTCTGTTTGCTTTGAAATGGGTTGGCGATGGAGAATGGACAAAAGTGACAATTCCGTGGATTCCGAGAGCGAGAGAGAGCTGTGGGAGGGAGGGGTTGGAGTCGGGATGGACGGATATCGGTTGGGTTGATAGCCGGTCTGGGAATGTGTTGTTAGGTAGGTACCTGGTAGACAGGTGCTGGGATTTCTGCGGTGGTGCGGTTCTTGCTTGCCAGGGGAGTTTGGGAAAAGATGATGGTAATGAGATAGATGGTGATCAGGTGAGAAGGTGTGATGAGATGAGATAAATGAGGAGGACACGGAAATATATATATATTGTTATTGTGTGCAAGTATTGATGGATCAATCTTCGTGTGCACGTACGATACGACACGATGGATGTTGATTTCTAATAGTGCATAAGTTCTCAAACCTTAATTCGAGTTTCCAATGACGTCCTTCATTCAATCCTAGAGTCCTAGAGGCAAGGACGGGAGCAAATGGATACCAGGTGCTTTCTATCCAGATCTAAAATAAATATCCGGGAGTGTATGCCGATTGGATGTGAGGAGGCTGTTCTAGACAGGCACTAGATGATGAGTACTAGATGTTTAGAGGGTTAGATTGTCAAGAATTTTCTTGCTTGAGAATTTTTGTTTGGTACAAAGGGCCTTTTAGGGAGGAGATGGAAAGTGCGGAAGGGCCGGGTATAGGTTTTAGTTCGGAGTTTAAGGATTTGTTAGAAAGATGATTCAATCATTGAGTCGAAGTAAGGTTAAGTGGGTTGGTGCTTTTGGGGAATAACCTTATATCGGGGAATGAGTCTTTCGGAGAGTGGAAAAAGGAACATCTATCCAATGATATTGGTCGTGAATGGAATATGTAAGATTGGATGAAAATGAAAGAAACGGTTGTGGTCGCTGGTGACTGGCGAAAAGAGTTCGGGGCCAGAGTTGGTGCTTTGCTATACGAGTCCTTCGTACGTGCAGAGTAGCTGAGCACATGAGGTAGTTGGGCTCCGCAATTAAGGCGGAAGAGCAGGCGGGCCCCATATGATATGTGTACGAAGTACTTGAGCTGACGGATCTAAAAGGCTTCTAGACAATGCAAGGCGCGATGCTTGTGAAAAGATGTTACCTCATTGTTTGGACGCCAAGGGCCATCGGATGTACAAATCGAGATGCAAGTATTTCTTTTGGGATGAAAATGCAATATGGAGTAAAAATTGGTTGGTGGAGAAGCAATCGTGATCGAGATTCAAGAAAGGTTGATTAGTGAGCAGCGAGCAGCGAGCAGTAAGCAGCGAGGAAAGAAAAACGAAGAAAGCCCCCCCTCAAATTGCCAAGAAAATGACTTCATGAGTTGGAAGTTGGGCAGATGCTGTTTTGAATGTACCCTAGAGCCTGGCATGATTCAATAAGTGGTACGATATAAGGCGGAATGGGATAGAGTGGATACATCAAGTCTGTTTCGTTGACCAGGAAAAAGATGAAGAGAAGAGAGACTCAGACTGAGACTCAGACTGAGACTGAGACTGAGAATGAGAACGAGGTATGGTATGGTATGGTATGGTATGGTATGGAACACTCAAAAGAAGATGATAAAGAAGGAATCGAATCAATTGAATCAATCGAGTAACGTATAGTAATTCTAAATCGAAAGCTATTAAAGACTGGTGTCTGAGAGAGTGCAGTTTAGTATTAATACGATTTTGGACGAATATTTTGAGTTCACATCATAAGAAGTCTCCGGTCATCTGACTTTGTAGATATCTTGAATCATGCTCCCCTACATCTATCTACATTAGCATATGTCGGCACTTCAAGATTGGATATGGATATGGCTACGGATGCGAATGTGGATGGGGATGTGGATGCATTTGCCATTGCAAAGAAACCAAAAAAGGGATCGGTCGGGAAAATCGAGTCTATTACCGCGGAAGATCCCTAAGATTCTTCAACCCCCAACCCCCAAAACTCAAAACACGACAGAACCTCAAGGTCCTTGTTGATCCCTTCACGGCTGTGGCGTAACGTGAACTCTTTCCGACACACCTCAGCGGTTCAGCGGTTCAGCGGTTAAGCAGGGCTACGAAATGAAATTACCGCATGCAGGGAGAATACATGTCACTAATATCCAGAATGAAAAGCACAAATCAAGAATGTATCAATATAATTGGTAAATTGGAGAAAATGCGGGAAAATGGTAATTGTGTTCCGTCTTTCCCCAGGTTTCTCGTTCGTGGAATTGGTGGATCGGTTGAAGTGTATGAAAGGATTCATTATTAGTTTATGATTGATCATTGACAGCAAGGAACAATGAATATTCCCTGGGAAGACGTCGGATATTTGATCAATCGTATATCGGTCGGAAGGATTCTGGAATCTTGGAGATTTAAGGAGACTAAATTTGAACGGAGAGCAACAGACAGGAGGAGGACCCTGATGAACCCCTCAATTGACCAGAGATACGCTTTCGTAGGATTTTCTGAGACTTGGAAAGAAATTCTTCTTGTTCCTTTCTCTTTGGCTTCTAGATTTGGAGAATGGTGAGGATACTATTCAAGGCACACCACACCGTCTGTCTACCTGCTAATCAACCTGACTCTCGTGTTTCTTCTTTGTCCTTTGGATTATTCCAGAATACGCCAAGGTCAATAAGGTTTGATCTTGGATTTAAGGGGTAAGTAAGTAAACCATTTTTGTTATTGATATGGATATTGAGATTTGGCTCTTCCTACCGGATCCTGGAACTTTAATGAGTAACTCCCAGTACCTTGGTGGTTATAATTTATGGATAGATAGATGACCATCCATGGACTGATTACTTGGGAGAAACATAGACCAATAAATGGAATGGAGGAATCGGGATGTCGAAGAACGATTCAAAGACTAGACTGTAGAAAGGTCGAAGCTTGAACCCCTTCGTCTCAGAAATAGGAATTTGACTTTTGATGAATTAAGGATTGTGGTTGAGCCCTGCAGGCGGGGTTCTTCTTAGAATGAACGATTCGAGGAGGAAACAAAACGTCTTGGATTTTAGGACTAGCTCAGTTCATAAAAGCTTGCATGGTCCGTATGTGTTTACATAGATTTGTTCAGACCGTGTTCGTATTATTGGACTCCCTCTGCGTTTCCCTTCCACTGAATGTGATTGGCGATTGCTTGGAGGGAGGAGTAAAGAGCATTTCTTACCTTACATACAAGTACCCGCACAGCGCAAGAATACCACAGGCACAGGCACAGGCACAGGCACAGGTACAGGCTCACTGCGCGGCGCTGCACTGCACCGGACTGGGACCTAAAACTGTCCCGTTATGCAATCCACACTCTGTATGCACATGGATAACTAGTACAAGGCACCACGGTCACGTCGAAGATTCTACAAGATGGGGAATTGTGATGAAGCTTTTAGATACGGGAGCTGAATATATACTTGCCCCTCAGAGGAATGAGACTCTCTCCAGGGCTGAAACTTATACAATTGAGTGACCAACCAACGCGCTATTCATGACCATTTTCCTCCAATTGCTTGGCTTCCTTGGTAATTATGTACTCTGTGGAAGTGCATTGTACCAGCGAAGAAGAAACCTTGGAACAGCTGGAAAACTCCTTTGTACCCAAATCTAAATATGCGGAGATATTTCATGCTAGACTGGGGATTTGTGATGCAATTTGGGTGGGCACATACTATATTGAGGTCACACAGTCACACTCGGTATGGCATGAGATGTGAATGGCTAGATGGTTAGGCAAAAGGAATAGGCTCACAAAGGAAATGGATTTATATTTTCCGAAGTTGTGACTGGCACGAGGGATATAGCAAAAAAGTAAAGTTTGCGTGAGGACTTGGCCATGGGGGACGGTTGCTTTGGCCGTGGTTATTACTCGTATCATATATACATACATATGGAACGCTCAAGGTTCTCTCATAGGTACGGCCAGTAAGTCCATGGAATTGGAGGAGGTAGATCTACCGCATGCTGTGTTATGGACAACTTCACCAGGAGTCAAGTAGTTTTATGAGTGAATCCCAAGAGACCTAATCACGTACTTCGTGAGATGCTCGTACAAGTAATAAAGTAGTAAGTAGGTGGGCAGGCAATTGAACAATCTAAGAATTGTCCGTATGATGAGAGAGGGGTGGGTGAAGAGTGAAATGGATGGAGGATTGCTTGTACACATGAATATATGAATAAAAGTAGGTACAATCCTTTTTTTGCCATTCCCTTCAATACTATGAATAACAACTTCAAAAATTGGTCCTGGGTCTGCAATTCTTGAAGTTTCCAATTCAATTCTCCAATTATAATTTCTATTTATGAAGTCAATATCACTATCAATACCATACAGTTCGAACTAGTAGTTACATTTCCCTACCTACCTACCTATACCTACCTAGGTAGTTACGAATCATATGGAACCATTCAGATAGGAGAATATTGAATGAAAATAAGGGAAAGTGCAATTCCCTTCTTTTAAGCAGCAATTTGCTTCCTTCTAGTCCTTCTTATTTACTTCTCCCTCTTGATTACTTCTTACTCCTGACCTCTGACCTCCTACCTCCTACCTCTTGCCTCTTACCTCTCACCTCACCCTGTTGTTGCGTTGCTGGGACCATAACCATGCTTAGCGTTCCTTTTTAAATCGAGGAAAGTCCAGTACACACGTCCATACCACATACACGCCCCCCCCAAAAGTGCTGCTTTACTCTGTACATTTATTTACTACGACCTGGTACTTATACTATACAAGTAAAGTAATAAAGTACAGACAGCATCAAGTACGCTCTATTGTATGAAAGTGCGTAGAAGTGTGATACACCTTTGGAAGAACAAAGCCCTCCCAAAATAAATCTTCTTTCCCCCTCAATTCTCTTTCTACCAACCAAATTACTTTTCTCACTCCTTCAAGACCAAGTCTGATCAATTTCATTCTCTTCTAATAATCACAAGAAAAAGAGCAAAGAGGCATAATTCTTCTCTTATGTTTATGTGCACACAGTACAGCAGAAACTCGTAAAAGATACCCTCGATTTTTCCAAAGCAACGAGTTCCCTTTTTTTCTCCACTCTTCAATTTCGATACGAATTTCTATGGTCCGGAATTAAAAAAAATAGCGAGGGACCAATACATAGAACCACACTCACAACTCAATATCAGAAGGGGGCAATCTTGAAAGAAGGAAAATCAACCTCCGACAACCTCTCCTTCTTTGAATCCACGAATTACGACCACAACCACGACGTTTGTTTACAGAGCACAATTACATATACTTCCGGTATTGGAGAGAATCTTTTATTCTCTTTCCTTTTTCATAGTCGCGTGGCTACCTCCATTCTCTTTACTCTTACCAAGATCCGTTTGTCTTTGCTTCGATTTCCCCGTCTATCGTTTACAGTCGAGACATTCTCAACACATCGTCAACAAGAACGACAATCCCTCGCTCACAACAGAAGGAATTTATAAGTTTGATGGAGGGCCAGCCTTCTACAGGTAATTCTAAATATCAATATCAATCTGCACAGTGGTCGCGACTCGTGCGGCGTAACACCCACGCCGATTTAAATTCCAGCTCCTCGCCGAGTATTCCTGGTTTCCCTCAGCTTCCAACCCAATTCATTCCCATTTTACTTCCCCAACAGCCCTTATTTCACCAACAACAACTTGAACAGTACAACAGGCTCATTTCTTCAGGCGGAAACACTAGACTGCAAACTGCACCACTTCCCCCACTACTTTCAGCACAACATATTCAGGCTGTGCCCGGACAAAGATCCAGCTCAAGTGGCGTTACCCCAGAACGAAAACCAAAACCTGCTGCGAGGGGCGGTCATGGGAATAGGGACGTACGAAAATTTAATAAAAGCGAGCGCGCGCTCATAACAGAGAAGGAGACATCACCAGCGATGCCGGGCAAGAAATTTGAGTTAACAGCTCAACTCCCCCCACGACCAGTTGCACAACATCAAAATTCTACATTGTCTCGAGAATCGAATTCCGTACCTTCTACACCACATCAACATCCGAGGAAGTTCTCCTTCGGCGAGTCGAGAGAACCTTCACCGAATGCCCCTGGCAGCCATTCCCCTAGATCGGCATACTCCGAATCAAACATAACTCTACCTTCGAGACCACCTCCTGCCCCACGAAGAGGATGTCAATACGAAACAGCCATGGCCTCCATAAGGCGGCGCATGCCTTATAGTCTTGGGGCTGACCGATTGGAGCAATTGAACGATTCTGATGTGAAAAGCAAACTGTCAGATGAAGAAGAGAGAAAATTGTCCACAGATATGCGCGAGTTATATGATAGTTTACTGCCAACGGCGGAAACTGACGAGAGAAGGAGGAGGCTGGTGTCGAAGCTGGAAGATATGTTTAACAAAGAATGGCCTGGGCACGACATACGGGTTTATGTTTTCGGTTCATCAGGCAATTTGCTTTGTACTGATGCGTCAGATGGTAAGTTGAATAGGTGCTAAAGTCTGAAAACCCTACTGATAATTTTAGTTGATATTTGCATAACGACCGATTGGAGGGTGATGGAGGGTGTATGCATGATTGCGGAATTACTCGCAAAGAGTGAGTATCCCGAGCCCAGCCAACGATAACATAACTGACATTCTTTAGATGGTATGCAAAAGGTAATTTGTGTATCGACTGCTAAGGTTCCGATCGTTAAGATATTTGACCCGGAACTCAAGTTGCCTTGCGATATGAATGTCAACAATACTCAGGCTCTAGAGAATACCCGAATGATAAAAACGTACATCGAGATTGATCCCCGTGTGAGGCCCTTAGCTATGATAATTAAGCATTGGACAAAGTCAAGGGCGATCAATGATGCTGGTAAGAAGAAGAAAAAACTCTTTGAAACTACCTTTTTCGCTCACATCTTATAGTCGGTGGCACATTGAGCTCATATACATGGATATGCATGATCATCAATTTTCTACAGAGTCGGGAGCCTCCCGTGTTACCATCACTGCATCAACGGCCTCACCTTAAGTTACCAACGAAGGAAGGAGGTGAAAGCAGCTTCGCAGACGATATTGACGCTTTGAGAGGGTTTGGTCTGAAGAACAAATCAACCTTGGGCGAACTTTTGTTTCAATTTTTTCGATTTTACGGGCACGAATTTGATTATGACAAGCAGGTAGTTTCGATCCGAATGGGAAAGCAAATCTCGAAGGAGGAGAAGAACTGGGCAATAGCAACAAACAACATGTTGTGCGTGGAGGAACCTTTCAATACTGAACGGAATCTTGGAAATACCGCAGATGATTTCTCCTTTCGTGGACTTCACTTGGAAATGAGGAGGGCATTCGAATTAATATCTGACGGCAAACTGGATGAGTGTTGTGAAGAATATATATTCCCAAAGGAGCAGGAGCGAGTTTGGGAAAAGCCACCCCCATCTAAGAAGCCAACATTGACTGCGAGTCATCCCCCGCATAGAAATGGCAGAGGAGGTCACCGTGGCGGTCGTAACAACCATTCTAATCGCAATTCGTCCAACGGCAGCCGCAAATCTTCAAATAGCAATTACGATAACCACATGTACCCACAGCATGGGATACCGTCAAATATTTCTACACAGGACCAATGGGCTGCCCAGCAGCAAGCGCAATCACAATTGCACAACCATCTCTACGCCACGTACTCGGTCTTACAGGCACAAGAAAACACTTTAAGGATGCAATTGGTCCAACAAACGTACATGGAACAGGCTCATGCTCAGGCTCAAGCTCAGGCTCAAGCGTATGCACAGTCTCATGGTCGCATACAAGGCGGTGGCATGCCAATCAAGCAACAAGCCACCGATCGAAACCGAACTTCTTCATTTGATCAAGGACCACTAACAGCGCCTATACGACCAGATGGTATGTATTTCTATCCTCTTCAATACAATGGGCAACCAATGTATGCATACCCAACCTCAAATACGAATCCCTCATCACCGCAATTGAGTGCTGTTGTCCCTGAGCTGAGGAGAGGTGTTCATCGGTCCACTGTTACAAATGGCTCGAGTTCCAACATGGTTCAATCGAATGGATCTATTAGGTCACATTCACAACCCGGGACTCGTACCGCTCCTTCGCCTCTTTTGTTGCAAGGAAATGGACATCCTGCTCATGGTACTAATGGACTTGGGGTATACCAACCTATGCGACCACAGGTCAACGGTGTTCCTATCCCAAATTTCATTCCAGACGAGTCCACTGAGCAAGGATATGAGTCAATGCGAACGGCCACTACTCCACCAGAGCTTAGTACGCCAAAGGAGTATGTTGGGTATTACGTCAATGAGCCAACTCACACGTACACTCGTAGAGATTTGCCCTTGGCGATACCTTCGTTTGGAGACATGTCTGGGAATAGACGGCGACTATCGACTGATCAATTGCCACAATCAATTCGTGACAGAATTAAGCGTAATCCTTCACGGTCGCCATCTCCACTAGGTAACGATAGACGATTCTCACTGGCTCAATCTTCTCCAGCTCAACATACGATGTCAAGTTCCAATCTCCGTAACTTGAATACCCATGGACCATTAGTAGTAAACGGTTCTTCTGCTGCGGGAGGCCCTAATTCTGTTCCGACAAATGAGGGGCCAGTCTTTGAAAATAAGATTTCCCATGCAAGAGGGTCTGTTGGATCAATATCCCAAGCCTCTCTTACTGAGAGTGATATCTCATTGGGGGAAGACCTTTCTGGGCAACGTACACCTAAATTTACACGAAGCGGTCTAAGCGAGGTTTCTCCCTTGGTTGCTAATGGATCTAGTCCTAATCCGACTCCCCCAAATGGCACTAATAACCATCAATCAATCACTACAAACGGATTGTCATCTACAGAGGGTCTTGATGGGTATTCACGGTTGTCTCCTAATTCAAGGAATATGGCCGCCCGCAATGTCCCAAATGGCGGCATCCCACTCCTTAACATTGCGAGCGGTCATAATGACAACCCTTCAAATGAGTTCTCGCATCTTTCACCCGTCTACGAAACACACACACCTTCACCGACGATCAATAAAAAACTTGAGAATCTGAAGTTGAATGGACCCGCTGTCATTGAAAAGAATAAAATTGATCATTCAAGGCCAATCCCAAAACAGTCAGTAGGAATCGAGCAGCCAATCAAGCAATCTCCATCCAATTTGAAACACAATGGGCATACTAGATCTGCTAAGAGTGAGGGTGGTGGACCCGGAGTATCTTCTGGAAAATGGCAACAAACTCAACGTAAAAAAGGGCGTACTCCTACTGAGGCTAAGAATGCTAATGGTAGTCATTCGCATGGCGAAAAGCTCCCTGTCAACGAAAGCGAACGTAAGGGTGGGTAAATTGTTGGTAGCTGGAGATAAAAGTCTACTTGATCAGGTGAAAGCCAAGCTGAGAGTTGCTCAGAGGATTGATAGGTGCTCAAAGTTCCAGTGAAAGGCTTCTCTCAACTAATTGTGGACGTATTATAAGGCAAGCGGCTTACCTTGCGCATCTTGAATGGTGTTAAAAGGCTGCACGCATCTGCAAATGAATTTGCGATATTTGCAACAAAAAATGGAGGACAGGTCAAGGGAAAGTTTGTTTGCATATCAGATCTCCTTGGCTATTATCGAATAAGCGTGTTTTACGACCATTATAGATTTCCTCTCCATGTCTGTCGACACATGGTCAGCCAATGGAGGCGAAGAGAAGAAAAATTAAAAGAGAGTTTTTTCGAAAAACTCATTCATTCAGATGGATACTTTGTTATGGTTTTCTATCTATGCATTTGCAAAGCGATATGGTTCTGGGTTCCGGTCCGGGCGACTTTTTCTGGTTTGGGATTGTTTTCGATTGTTTCTGTGCTTTTCAATCTTAAGTTTTGCTATTGTTTTGGTCAGAGGGTTCATAAACTTGCACAATGGGTTTTCGACTGGTCGGGTTGTTCTTTGATATACAATTGGCATGCATACACATAGGGAAAGCTCAAAAAATGCGATACTTCATGCAAAGTACTTGTTTTGATGGCGCGAGGCGACGTGGGGGTGGTCGGTCAGCAAGGCATTCAGCGGGAGTGGGGTTTGTGGATTTGTTTTTGTTTTTGTTTTTTCAAGTCCTTCAGGTTGGGTGGGATGGTATGAATGGATGGTAAATGAGGCCAGCGAGGAAAGGCAAGCAGCGTATGATAAGGAAGAAATGGAATGGTCTCGTGTGTATGTTTATAGTATGGATGCGTAAGAACTGGGCGAGCATAGCAAGCGATAAATATGAGAGTGTGGATGAGGAAATAACCTACTGGGTAGGGAATTTTACATACCCAGTGAATGTGCGGAACAACGGATACCGACACAGCAAGCGTTGCATAGTGGAAGATACATGAAATGAAATGAAAGAATAAAAAAATTGTCAAAATGAAATGTTATAATGGATGGGATTGGGTGAGGCTAGGTGAGGTGATTTGCGAGTGTGAATGTGAATGTGAATGTGAATGTGAATGTGATTGCAAGTTGCTGAATAGAGAATCAATCATTGTGATAGTAGTGGAGGTAATTTTCACCTTATCATGAGTAATTCTAAAAGTTAGAAGTCTTTCTTAATTAATACTATGGAGCTCTAGATTGTTCACGATTATCCCTTCATTCATTCTTCTAAGATCTTACTATATATGTATACATGCATAAAAAGTAGGTCAAGTTACTATCCATCTACATAGTATATACATTCGCCCATCTATATAATCCGATCTATTGAGTTAATAACATATTGTATTACATTACGTTCAATTGATTGAAAGTATTTCTATATACTTAATTAGCTAGCTTTCTCCTTATTCTATATTCGATCGAGGTTTTGGTGTATTCGTTAGGTTTGGGTGTTGAATTGGAAGTGTCAAGTGTTAGGTTATTGAGCTATTGAGCTAGATTTGGATTCTGATTCGGATTTTGATTTTGATTTTAAGGGTTTTCTGAATATGGAGGGATGGATTGTAGTGAGTGAGTGAGTGAGTGAGTGAGTGATGTTGGTTTGTAGGGAGTTTGGAGTTTGGAGATTCGGATTGATGGTATAGTGTAGTTAAAGGAAAGGAGGGTGGAATTGAGAGAGAGAGAGAGGCGAGGGTGAAATGATATCTTGATTGATCTTACAATTTATCGCGGATCGATCGATCTTTAGCGAGAGCGGCGACGGATATCGAGTTCTAACTTCTTTCTTTGTATGGGATTTTGAGTTTTGAATTTGGTGGTGTGGTTATTAGTTGGCAGTTAGCAGTTAGCAGATATACAGATAATCAGGAGGATATATTTCGGTTTCCTGGATCTTTTTTTGTGGGGAGGGGGGGGGGGGGGGGAGGGATATTGTGAATTTGAAGAAATATGAATTGTAGGGTTAGTTTGGTTGATTGATTACCTGTTCGTGGCGGGATGAGAGGGTGTTATATGGGAAGATATAGGGTAACTGGGTGGTTGGGTTGGGGTGGAGGGATGGGTGGTTTGGAGATGAGACGGTGGAATGGAGTGTAGCTTGAGATGTGAGGGGAGATGTATGATTGTGCAATATTATGTGTGGAGATGAGAGTCAATGGGCAAGAAAAGTGGATAGAGAGTAGTTGATTAAAGATAGAAGGTTTTGAGAAGTAGACTTGATCATTGTTGAAACACGTATAGCTCGAGGTGTGTGGAGTGAGATGAAGACTTATTGGGAGATATCGAGGAACGATAAGCGGGTGGATGAAAGGTAGGGAGTTGTTGATCAAGGATTATTGAAGTGTTTATCGTTGTATTTTGTGGAGGTAAGTGAGTCGGCGGATGCTATTGAAGATCAGAGAGCGTTTGATGGGAAGGTTATGGAATCTTGAGCATCAATTGGGAATCTTAAGTTTAAAGACTAGAGTAAATAGCAAACGATGTCCAAAAATATACATTTTCCATTGAAGTTAGAACCATTGGTTTTACCATGTGAGTATGATGTATTGCAAATACACACATCTACATTTATCTGTATCAATGAATAGAGATAATCTTCAACCTCTCTGATGGTATGTCAAGGGGTCTCTTGATGAATTCCCCATCTCTAACAGGTGGTCTCCATGATATATGGTTCTCAATCCATGCTTTCCCAAGATATGTGCAATGTTTTACAGGAACCACTTCTTCGAAATCCGTGTCAATCTCTGCGCGGACATCCAGGTTGTATGCTTCGTCATTGTGATCCTCTTTCGGTCGAAATATGCAGTAATTCTAGTCGAGGGTTCCTCTTTCGGTAAAGACGAAATCATCCCGTTCCGTAACAGTAGGCACGACACCGACGCGCCCGGAGCGAAATCGTGCAAATTTCATTCCGCGAAATATATCCAGGCTAGCTCTACTTCTCAAAGCAATGGTACCTATGTTGACAAGAAAGTTTCGATCTGGGCTACTGCGGCTTTTAGAATAGTCAGAATTCTCCCTCAAATATCTTATGAATTTAAGTAACCAAGATGACACATCAATTTCCAGACGACAAGGCAGGTTTTCAGGGTCTACATCTGTTGCTCCCAAACTTTGCCAAAGAGATCTACTCAGTCCAAGAATCTCGCTAAATGCAGGCAGGCCCCCCGTTTTCTGTCTGGCTATGCTTTTGGCAAAGTCAGCCAATTTCTGTCTAGCAGATACATATGCCAGCTCATCCGCCACTACTATTTGGAATGCTTTTTCAACAAATTCTAGTCTAGAATCATAATTCCAGTAGAAAAAAAGACAGAATGTGTGGATACGAGGGTATCACGGGTATGGAGCTCATGTGAAGCGTTATTTTCGAACACAAATCTATTGATGATGTTAATGGCCATCTTTCAACTTGAGTGATATCAGTGACATCAAAGAACCAAGGAAGGCCCTGAAGGCTGTTCTCATCTAACGTCCAGTCTAGTACCCAAGGTGGAAGACCCCTTCTTTGAGTGTATGATGCGTTTACGTCAGCATGATATAATATATTCGATAGGCCAGTGATAGGCCGAAAAGAATAGGTAAAACGAGCGGCCTCAGTGAAAACATCTTCCATGCTCTTAGTGTAGTTTACAACTGGAATGTACTGTTGTGGGCTCCGGTTACGAACTTTCGGCCATGCAGTAAGATCACTATATGTCTCATATTCGTGTTTGAGCTGAAGGTCCGCAACAGCCAGATGGCCTTATATTATGTCTCTTAAATCCGAAGCTTTGGAGCCTCCGAGAAACCAGAACACCCAGGAGAGAGATCACTCTACCTCCATACCTTAAGCAATTTTGATAATTTCTCCTCGCTTCATGCATACTCCGCAGTGGCTGATGATTTCGTATGGCACGATCATGTCGTATCTCGCGCATAGCTGGGGCAAATCATGTAAGGCTGCGGCGAGATTTGCGGTAACAGTAGGTTGAAATCCATTAACAAAAATGTACGTTGTATCATTTGCATCGCCCCAAACATAAGAAAGAGCTGTGTAGTTCTCATGAACGTCGCAGCGACATTCATGCAATTTTGTGTGAATGAGATCGCTTTGAATTAGGGATCCTAGTGTGCCTGGGTGAATCAGCCTCTAAGAGATCGTCGTACTGAAATTCATCGGCACAAGCAGACATCTTGATAATGATTATTCATCACTCAGAGAATCTCTACAATAATTTTGATTGATAGTGGATAGTCTGGTGCTGACAACTTCGAAGAGCACAATGAAAATTAAGGCACGATTGCCTCGAGGTAGAAATGGTATGGCTTTCTTGATGTGACCCATATGCTGTGTACACTACGCATTTGGAAATCGCACCGAAAATGCCTAAAATCGTTGCATAAGCTTGAATACGACCTGTACGACTTTGGGTTCCCAGATGCCCAAACGGTCCCTATAAACCCCATGTCACAATGGAGGAGCCACACCCTTCAGTTCTCTAATTAAGCCTCCCATCCCTGGAAATAGCTTTCTCCCAGCATTCTCCAGCTCAACCCACTTTTTCGTTTCTTCCCAACTCACCCACTCCCATCCTCTACACTTTTCCTTCTCCATCACTCTTGGCCCTTCCCCCTTCCCATCCCAAACTCCTACCATGAAAATTGATACGAAATGTCTCCTCTCCTCCTTCATTATCAGATTCCTACAGCGGAAAAACTTTAGTTCTTTGGGTGGAATATATAACCCGGTTTCTTCCAAAACCTCCCTGGATGCACCTTCTTCAAAAGTCTCGCCGAATTCTAAGTGTCCGCCTGGAAGACCCCACGTGTTGGCTGCAGTCGAATTGATACGTTCACCGAGTAAATACATAGGATTCTCGCGGGTGGAAAGCGGGTGAGTGGGATGGATGATAAATACTCCAAGGCCAACGAGGGGAGTGGGTGTTGTGGTCGATGACGATTTGAGCGATGGTGAGGGTGTCATGTGAATGTGACGGTGGCTTAATGTTATTGGTTTCGTGGTAAGAGCCGGCACACTACTTCGAGAGCACTGAAGCAGCGTGCCGTACGAAGGCCTTCCTAATCTTCCAATCATGATATACTGTAGTATGAAAGATGCCCAAAATTGTTTTGGTTCAATTTTGTGTATTGTATCGTGCTTGGTAAAGTGGGAAGTAGCATTTATTAGTGGGAACACTAGGGCCTTCGGAAGCTCTTTCCACAATCTCATATATAGAAATAAAAAAGAAAGCAGACTTCAATCGGTAAAATGAACATCTGACTTGCGTTTCGACTTTTGTTTATTAGATAATTAGTTATTACCTAGGGACTTCATATACAAAATGCAATAATAATTTCATACCTTTTTCTATTCCATAATAAAAATAGATATGGACATGTAACCTAAGCACATACGCACCTACGCAACTGTCAGTTGAACAACATTCGCCGCTTTTACAACGCTGTTGTGGCAGGTATTCATAGTGACCTAGTCTATTAGAGCGCTCGCTTAGACAGATTAGATCGTTCAGTTGACAGATGCATTCATTTGGCGGGCTCGCAATTGGATTCATGATACCCACCAGGTACGCTCGTACAGTCGTAAACAAAAAGAATGGTGATACATGATTAACATCAATTATTAAGGATAGTTACACCGAGCAGCCCGATCTTACACAGAGATTCTCGTTCAAAAAACTTAAAACCTGAAATGATAGCAAACTATGTTTTCACATCATGGCCAGATGGTTGTCGCATACTCCGACTGAAAGCAATATTTCAAAATCCTGACAATGCTTCGCGGCTCTCTTCCACAATCAAAAGACGAGGGTATATCCAAAATTCAGAAGGAAAGCTTAGCCAACCCACAACCATCCGCTAGTATTGACGGAGAAGGAAAAAAGACTTCCAAACGTAAAAGACGATGTTTGATAACGACAAATGCATGCAACAGTTGTAAAGTAGCCCGATCAAAGGTACATCTGCAACACTGGAAGAGCGAAAATACCACAGACCAAAGTTTAGTTTACTGACAGTTCCGTTCAGTGTAATGGCGAGCAGCCTTGCAGTCGTTGTATCAAAAGATTTGAAGCTGGAAAATGCTTCTATGAAACTCATACCAAAATTGTAAAGGAGAAACTGGTCGAATCACTCAATGAGAGCCATGCAATAAACCGCATGGCAGAACGGGTGTTTGAAAGCCTTGCAGTAGCGGGAAATGAACGCGAAATCCTCAATCGGATAAGAAACAAGGACTCTGTTCAAGATATAGCACAATGGCTAGGAACCACTGTCGATGCCAAAGAGCAGCCATTGACGTTACGAATCATTGACAATGAAGTTGATGGTCTAGAGACATTAGCTTTCCATTGGACAACAGTAACAGCCGACAAAGATGTTCTCCATCACTTACTGTCCTTATACTTTACTTGGGTCCATCCTTCTCATTCTTTATTCAACGAACAGCATTTTGTGAATAGCATGCAGAACAATTCCACTGAATTCTGCTCGTCCCTTTTGTTCAATGCTATCTGCACTATGGCATGCTATTTGCATACAATTTTGGAAAGCGACAAGACGAATTACAAACAGCTAGGTCAAAAATTTGCTGATGTGGTAAAGCACAATATCGATGCCGAAGACATGAGTCTCATGACTATACAGGCTTTTGCAATTCTCTTTTTGGTAGACTGTGCACAAGGACATGGAATGCATGCTTCAGCATACTTGGAAGTCGCAAGCACCTCATTAATGAATTTGGACCATATCGGCCTTGGCAGTGAGGCGTACCGGCAAGTTTGGCGTGACACCGTCGTTGGTATTAACAATTTGAACATGTAAGTTGATAGCCTTTTAACGATTTACCCAATTGCGCATGTTACTATAACTAACAGCCTTAGTGAGTGGGCCCAGGTAACATTCAGAATGCCAGCGGCTCTCATCATAGAGGTCCCTGCAACGGAATCTATTAAGGAAATCCAAGAAAACGAAGCCGAAGTTGATAGTATGATGTGGGGAATGTATAAATTCCCCAAGGATGATCATAGCATCACGAATTGCCGCTGTCTTATTGCAACAACTAATCGAGAGAAAATGAATCTTATGGCTATAATTCGCACTACTAACATTCTGATGTATAATACCGACAATTCTCGAATAGCGGCCTCAGACATTCTACATCTCTATGGAAGATTGGTAGCTTGGCGTAAATTTCTGCCAATTATCATCAGTAAGACAGATAGCGAAGACACACAGATATTGCCACACGTGCTTTCGCTTCAGTAAGACTCGAACAACTTCCTAACATAACTGCACACTAACTAAATGATCAGCTTGTTATACGCTACGGCTGTTGTTCAGCTCCTCTATCCACTTCTGGACCTTGGAATTTTCGACAACTCTTGCCTAAGCTCAATCGTTTGGCAACATGCACAGCAAGGTCTTGCTGTTGTTGATAGCTATCGCGCTCACTATAGTTGTGCCTATCAGCCCATCTTACAAATGTTCGCTATATTAAACCTGACAGATGTCATCGTTCGGTTTTCTCCCAAGATCAGCGGAGAACTGGGAAAAGATGATGAAGAAGCTGTTAAACTTGCCACAGAGGTGCTGGAGCAATCTCTGTTAACTTTCCCTGTGGCTGCAATATTTACGGAAAAGTTTCGGGAAATCACCAAGAAGATCTTATTTCCTTGGCCAAGCAATCTGGATAATCTCTTGTATCACCAGAGAAGTAAATCAAGGTCCCTTTTGGATGAAGTGATTGATGCTTGTACCAGGGCCACCTATATTCAACCGATCAATTCTATACAAAAAAGATTTGCGACGGGCATACAATCGAACTGGACAGTGTTATCCTCCGCGTTAGGCTTGGTAGGGCCTTCTAAACATGCTTCTACACTGCATCATCCGCTCGAGAAAAGAGCTATGCAAAATCTTCATTATATACTTGATTTTCCAATCAAGGGATCATGCAAACCATGATACAATCTTTCAGTACTGTAAAGCATGGGTTTAAGCTATTTGTAAGGAAGGAAATCCACAGCTAATTGATATTGTTTCTGAGCAAGAACGTATACATCTGGTGCTAAAATTTACATCACGCTGAAGGAGTGAAGAGAGGATAAGAATAAACGTAGCGAAGTGTATGAATCGCGATTTAGGTATGTGGCTTATCTGGTATTTCAAGGTCTCTATCCAGACCAAAAGATAGGTTGATGATGGCTATGTTTCTGGCCAAGATCACAGATACACTTTCCGTCGCATAGTCTTTTCCTCTTTAGTTCATTTCAATTGTTGCATTACATGTACTCTGTTCGCTTTACTTGGAGTTCACAATTCTTTTCTCGGCGTCATCAATTGACACACTTTATCTTTCAACGCACATGCCGACTTCCACCGACCAAATTTGTCGTCAAGCCTATAATTAAGCCATCCAATGAAGGTTCCTGCGATTTGGAAGTCTAAACTCCATAGAAATCCCCAAAATTATGTCCCTCAAGTCCTTTCGTCATTGCTGTCAAAAAATCTCAAATTTACATCTTCAAATTCCAATTCCAACTCTTCATATATATACACCTTTCTCCAGCTGCTCCAGTACTACCTCTTATTCTCTGCATATAATAAAAGCACTATTCCTTTGATATGCGGCTGCTTGCTTGTCAATGCATCATATGAATCAAAAAATGCGCCACCAAATAGAAGAGTTTCTGCTTTAATCAAAAGTTTGATACCAGAGATATACTGGGGATACACTTCGAAACACTTTTGAAGATCTCCAGGACAATCTAGAATATTGATAAGCCACTTATGTCTTATTGGGGGTATGATAGGAAATATACTTTCGGATATAGTACTTCGTTGGCACTTTGGGTTACAAAAACGAGATTAGGAAAAGAAAGGAAAGTCTTGCAAGAGGATTTTGTGTTTCGGTCAGAAATGAATATAGGGTTTGCGCCACATGAGAAAATAGGAAAAGCAATTGTTATCTCCGCTTACATGGCACGAATGTCCTTTGGCAGAAGTCATTAGTAGTGCTGATCATCTGTTGGAAGCGAGACATTTCTCGCTCAACTTGTTGCGCAACGCTGTAGTATAGAATGCAAATGTTGATACACGTTTTGCAGATGGAATTTATGGCCTCTGAATAAACCCTAGATTTTATACCGGGGCGCATGAATTCCTTCCTTTAATATGGTATACAAAAGTACCACCTGCTTTTTCTTCTATGACTGCAATACATGTGGAGATAATCCGAGAAGGTTGCGAAAATTCGGTTATTTCATTTCAAGAAGGGGAGCCGAATCACTAGCACAAAATATAAACATACTGCATCTCTCCATAGCTCGCTACCAAGAGATAATTGATTCAAGTAGAATCATAAATCTACGTGAATGCAATGCCTACTAGATTCAGTATACATACTTTAGAGTGTCTGTAGTATTGATTAAATGGCCAATTTATGTGCCACCTCATAAGTAAAAGCGGATGACAATCATTTAGCACCGATTAATCCAAGCCACATGAGTAATTTTGGAGAATCAGATATGAATTAGCTCTCGCTTGCTGCAGTTGTACTAAAGCTCTTTCGTCTTTGGGCAGACTTTTGGTGTTGCTGTTGGTGCTACAAAGATCTCCGATCTCCTTTTGTGACGTCGCATGTTCACAATACGGAGTTTCCGAGTCTCCACAATCGTTCTTGGCACGTTGATCATTCATGGGGTTATCGTGAAGAATCTCATCGGAGCATTCTAGTGTAGGTCTATCCGGAAAGGCTGAATAACAGTCACCCCAGGCAAATGTCTCAATTTTATCGACCTTGTATTGTGTGCTCAGGCCTTTAACGTTGCCTTCAGTATATGTATGCATTTTAGCACTTCAAATAAAACTTGTTAATAAGCTTCACATTTCGCTTCGCAAGAGAATAGGAGTAATGGCAATCTTTGCAGTCGGTGCATTGTGAGTCACTCTATCTGTCATATGTTTTGTGATCTGACTTGACCGTTGATAAAGCACTACAATCATCGCAATTATCCATCTTGCTGTTATCTCGAGCGAAGCATTGAAACATGGCCAAACTTTCCAGACGTCTCTTGTGGGTTTCAAACCTGCAAGCGTATCAATTAGCTGTCACTGACTTGGATTCACGGGGTTTACAAGCAAGTTTTGATGGCCGGTGATAGATCCTGCCGTAGGCTGCTTTGTTGCATGTATACCAACCTATTCACCATTTGTCAAGCCTTTGAGACATGTTCGGGATTACGTGTGCCTAGTTGGAGTATCTTGAACTCGTTCATCTAATGCTATTCGAAAAGGAACAATCAAAATTGAAGACAACAATGGGGATAGCTTCTATCTTGTAAATTACAAACCGGCTGGCACAAGAGAAGTAATAGTGGCCAGGAAATCTTCAAGCATCAACTCTCGACAAGAACTCCATCCTGTTTCTGGAACCGTAACAGTGAATAGAGATTTCAATCGGGAAGATCATAGGAAGGATAGCTGGTAAATCTATCACCCGTTCAGTGCCGCATGGAATACTGTATTTTAGTCGTGTCATAACGGCAATCTGGATATCTGTTCAACATATTTTTACATCATTGAGATGGGAGATGGAAAAATTAAAGATGAGGGGTTATGTACACCACGATGGGTAGCCTGAAGACCGAAGAGAGACCATTTTAGCAACACAAAAAAGATTTGTAGTTCCCACGACTCTCGGCTTGAAAAATGTTCTTCCGCTCTCATCAAAATTCATTCTTTAATTGTCTAATATCAGAATCCATTTCTTTGTTATTTAATCTTTAAGGGGTCATTACAGCAGTTCTCAAAACATCCAAACCAAGGCTTCAAGATATTATCAAGTCAATTTTTGCAGTGTCCCGCCAATTTTTACACCCACCGATGGCATCATCATTTGCAATCCGCATCCATCCTGGTTAAATTCTGCTATTGCATTGCATGTAGTCAATATAGGAAGGTGCCAGGTAAGCATATATGACAAATGAAATTTCTGTGCCGCATGTACCATAACCTCTGCACTAAGCCTCAGATGGAGTATAAGGAAAACCTCTATACCTCTCATCACTCTTCTTACATTCCTCTCTTTCCCTTTCCTACAACCAAACCCCACAGCATAAAATCCCAAAAACCATGACACCTCCCACCTCATCTCCCACCAAACACGAATGGCTGTTAATTCTCCCCGACCACTCAGGCGTGCTTGAAAAACGTCTCGAAGCCCGTCCCAAGCATCTCGCCGCTATAAAGCCACTCGCTGAAGCGGGAGCCATACTTTTCGGAGGCGCGTTCTTTGATGATCTACCTCCAGATGGAGAGGCGCCCCAAGTAAAAGGAACAGTGCTTCTGGCCTATGCGGAAAGCAAGGAAAAGGTTTTGGAGCAACTTCGTCAGGATGAATATACCAAGAGTGGTGTGCGGGACTGGGATAAAGTGCAGATTTATGGATTCAAAACTGCTTTGAGAAAGGGATTGGAAGGTGAGATATAGAGTTGAGAACTTGGTACTATTCCCATGGGCGGAGATATTAAAGAAGATTGATGCTCAGATTTTGCGCTACTATCAGTCCGGCGCTAAATTCTGGGTGACTCAAAGTTACGAGGGGAGTTGATTGAAAGTGACAGGCTACCCTGCTAGATGGTTTCCAGAATATGTGATGAAGCGAATGAAGCGAATTTTGATATTGGAAAGAAGATATTTAGTTCATGAGTACTTTGATATTCCATCTATCTAGACTACCTAGTGAGAATTTATCGTTTGTGGTAATGAAACCAGGCAATTCCCAATTTCAATTTCATGTGATATGTTAGCCATTGATCTGTGTGCGAGTGGCTACTTAACCAGTTCACTTTCCACATTCATGCATTCCCTCGGCTAGACTTGGAATATTGTTGAAACTAATTTCATTATCTTTTATGTTTGAAATAAAGAATCCCGCGCCTATGCCTTCCCACAGTACTATAACACCATACCATACTAATGACAATTTTGTGCTTTCCAAATCGACCAAATTCCACGATGCGAACGATGTCAGTAAGACAAAGAAAAGTATAAAGAAGGGTTAAGCGCCGAAAACCGAGTCCAAATGGGAACTGTGGTCACTTATCTTACAATTTGATTTCCCCCTGGCTCTAACTTGCCTTTGCGACATGTATACCACCGTTCCGTATTAACAATCATAGCTTCCTACCAGCCCATAACTCCCTGTCCCTGTCCCCGTCCCCCAACATCAAATACATCATTTCTCCAACCGCCATTATTTTCTGCCTCTCCCTCTACAATCTCCTCCGCGTTCCTGCCCTCCCTCTCCCAAACCTTAACCACACTACCTGGCGCATAAACGCCCTTGAAAACATTCCCTTTGCTCTTTGCGCCCCCTTGAACTCCCACATTTAGATACAGATCCGGATCTTCCTCTGGCTTCAATCTCGTGATGATTGCTTTAATAAAGGTTTGAATATCATCTGGCGAGGATATTCTCGTTGCACGGAGACGTTCACGTGCATAGAGGAGTTCGCGGTTAGCAGCATGGAAGAAATCGGCCAAGGCGGTGGAGAGTTGGTATTCAAGAGTTTTGCGGAGAATAGGACGAAGGAGAGGTTTGAAAATCCTGGGTTCTGAGTTAGTATTTTGATGAGGGATTGAAAATGAGAGGGGAATTACCAGGCTAAACAAGCGAATTTTGATTTGCTGAGCGTGTATGAAAGATGATGGATCTTAACACGTGTATCTTTCAAAGTGAGTATTTTCTCAAGTTTGTTGTGGCCGATTTCAACATCGAACTCGATGTCGATACCCCTGTCGTCAAGCTCGAAAGAAGCGATTCCTTCATCGGCTAACCAAAACAAACTTTTGTGTGCTCGGAGCCAGAATCCAACTTCATCTGCTCTGATTGAGAGTCCTTGAATTTTGACTGTTACTATAGAAGTAACCTTTGAAAAAGTACGGAATCGAGCTTTTTGAATCGAGAGATCATTATAGGTTTGGATCTTGAGTCGATAAGGTAGAAAACTGGTATGATTAACAGTTCTACCGGGCTCGAGGATTAGATTCTCCAGAAGAAGATCAATTTCTGGGACAGATATCTCGAGACGAGGAATTGGTACATATTGGATGGCGGAGATGAACATGGGTATTAAGACGGTAGACAGATCAGTGAAGAGTTCGGTGTTAGAGGTTTTATTGAGTGGGTTGAGAATGTTACAAATTTTCAACGTTGTGTGAACCAGTTTGGAGACATCTTGGTCATTCATTACCGAATCGAATGTTGTGCGTGCTTGTTTGAGCAGGTTATCAATATCTTTTCGAAGATGAGACTCAGTGCCCACTTCCTTGGTCTTCTCTTTCAATTCGTTGGCCTTATTGGCCGCGGCATCGAAGAAATCTGGATCAGAAAGCATTTGTTGAATCGATTTTGCCAATTCTCCCATGAGGTTTTCGAATTCAGGATCCTTTTGAGAGTGCTCCATCACTTTGTTAAATCGCTTCTCAAGTTCTTTCCATGCATCCTTGTCGCCAAAAGAACTCATTAAAGACCAACCATTCTTCACTGCACGATCAAGGGCTGGGTTTGGTTCAACGTCATCCTGAACAGCACTGATTGATTCATCCACAGCTCTGGAATAAGCTTTGGCGTATCTTTGAATGAGAAGACCAATTGTGTCGACTGAATCTGAATAATCATTTCGTTTTGTCAATTTCGTAACCGCTTCTTTCAAACGATATCGTAAAGTCTCTCTCTGCTCCCCAGAAATGTTTTCCTTCAAACTTTCACCTGCTTGTCTACCTGCCTTTTTGAAGCCATTTGTAACAACTTCACCTATCTCACTTGCTTCAGCTTGGAGGTCCTCTTTCGGAATAGGCTCGCTTCGCTCCTCTCCTGGCTTCTTCATTGCTTCATTTTCGACATTCGAAGGCTCAATTTTATTCGCAGCATCGTCTGCGACATCTGATATCGTCTTCGCTGTATCTGCAAAGACTTGTCGACCAATGGTATTGAGGTCTGAGAGGAATATCCGAAAATCGGAGTTTGTCAACAGAAGACTACCAACAGTTTTGATACTTGCATATGCTGTGATTGGTTAGCTATCGGAAGATTGTATATATATATATATGATAGACAATATTTACCGGCTGAGGCATCTGCCTTTGCTCTTGTGCTTGTGGCTCTTTCAATGAGATCTGATGTATTGACAGAGATTCTTGAGTGTATCAGAAACCATATGAAGTCTTGAATCTGATCTCCTTCATTCTTATTTCGTAACAATTCAATGAACTCCATAAGCCATTGCTTTGAGAATTTTATCAATCGTCTTCCACTATCTGTCAATTCTGGATTGTCCGGGTTCAAAACATCTGATGCCAATAAAGTTCTTAAATTGATTATAGCTTGTTCAGTAGATGGCATGAATCCCTTGGATAAAGCTCTAATCATCTGATACGTATGCAATTTCTGATGCACCGTTCTCTGTAATGAAGTATCATCCTCATATTGAGGCAGTAATGGACGAGTATCATCACCTTTTGACTTTCTTGAGCCAAAACATGAAGACATCTTGGGATATAAAGATGGTGATAGTGGAGTATTGCAGGTGGAGAATTGAGATTGAATGGATCTGGAGTCTGAGGATAATATGGGAATCTGAAGAATTGGATTGTTGACGGGATCGAGCTGCATACGATGTAGATCAACTCCACAGTCATGCAATAACTGCAATTGGTTAGAAAGGATTACTATCTTGATTTGTCTTTCTTCAATTGATAATTATGTGTCAAAACTTGACTCCCGAGACACCTTTCCTTGCTTTTGCTGTTTTGGTGGTTTGACAATAAATGACGATAACGCCTCTTCTGCTCAGCCAACTGAGGCTGGGGCCTAGCATAATCTACAGTGTACGTACGTCATCAAAGGTGGTTGATGTCATGGATCGTTGGCGCTAGGATGAACTAAAGACCGCGATAATCACACAGTCACGTGGAGATAAGGAGTCAGCTCACTCAGATGAGATTGAGATTGCACGCAGTGGGTGGTCAGCTAATATTTTTTATTTTCGAATACGTACTGTCGGTTGATACATATATTCATACCAAAGCAATCTTCTCAAGTTTTGTCTTTTTGCTTTTGAGCGGTATAGACACTTACAAAGCCAACCAGCACGGAATAAAACTAACACCGAAATACTCATTCAGCAATAAGAATAAAGCGCACAATCTCAACTTCAAACAGTCATCCATCCACCCCACCCCATACAGACGAACCGCTTTCGCATCGTCAAAATGGAACAACGAAAGGAGGAAATAACTAGAAGACCCTTATATGGTAGGAATTCAATCTCTTGGTGCAAATTTCCAAGCTAACAAGCAATAGTCTATGACCTTCCACAAGATATTTTATCAACACTCGCGCGCAAAGACGATTCCAATGACTCCAATGACGACGCCTACCAGGCAGATACCAATTCACCTACAGACACGATCGAGCGAGTTATACAAACTAAACCCGGAGATGTGGGATCAAAGTCCTGTTCGTTGTGCGGTGTAACTTTTTATACTGTAGAGGACCAAAAGAGTCATGTACGATCGGATTTCCACAACTATAATTTAAAGCAAAAGATTCGAGGGGCAAAAGCTGTTACGGAAACTGAGTTCGAGAAGTTGGTAGGAGACCTCGATGAAAGTCTTTCAGGATCCGATTCATCAGATACCGAAGAAGAAGAAGAAGATGGAGGGCGCAAAGAAACGACACTGAGCTCATTACTCAAGAAGCAAGCTGTTATAGCATCAGCGAGCAATGAATTTGACGATAATCCCGGGTTGAGGAAAAGGACGAGAGGCTCCGGAAAGGCTCCAATGATATGGTTTACAACACCTACGGTGCCCAAGAACACTTACCTTGGGATATACAGGGCGATTTTTACAAATGAAGAGCTTGAAAAGGAAACCCCAATGCACGAAATTGTTCAGCGAAAGCAACTCTTTCCGAAACCTCAGATCAAAGTACCAGTCAATAGTGAAGGTGTTCCGTTACCGGAGTCTTACAAAGGTCCTCATATTTTCATGTGTATGATAGGAGGTGGTCATTTTGCTGCCATGGTCGTATCTCTTGCTCCTAAACAAGTCAAGAACCCACAGGCAACAACTGGTCCATTGACTAAAGAAGCAGTGGTACTAGCTCATAAAACCTTTCATCGATACACTACCCGTCGCAAACAAGGAGGAGCTCAGTCTGCCAATGATTCCGCAAAAGGAGCCGCTCATAGTGCTGGATCTAGTCTCCGTCGTTACAACGAACAAGCTCTACAAGATGAAGTACGACAACTTCTCACTTCATGGAAAGGCATGATAGAAACTTCTGAGTTACTGTTCATTCGTGCCACTGGTACCACTAATCGACGTACTCTATTTGGACCATATGACGACCAAGTATTAAAACAAAACGATCCTCGAATTCGTGGATTCCCATTTAGCACGAAAAGAGCCACGCAAAACGAACTTATGCGCTCCTTCGTCGAACTTACGCGTGTCAAAATTCTTGAAGTAGACGAAGAAGCCCTCGCAGCTAAACGTGCCGCTATTCTCTCGGCACAACAATCCCTCGCCGCCAAAAAAGAAGCAGCAGCAGCATCAAAACCTCAACCCAAAAAGCTAACCGAAGAAGAAGAAACAGCACTTCTACATACATCACAACTGCAATCCCTAATCCGTCGTTCAAAACTTCCTGCTCTATTATCTTACCTCCAAGCAAACTCCGTATCTCCAAACTTCCAATTTCAACCCGAAGAACAAAATTATCATGCTCCTACCCCCTTACATTTAGCCGCAAGTTTGAATTCTAAATTATTAGTTGAGGGACTATTACTAAAAGGAAACGCGGATCCGACAATTAAAAACGGAGATGGGAAAACGGCTTTTGAATTATGCGGGGAGAGAAGTACGAGGGATGCTTTCCGAGTTTGTAGATACGAATTGCCTTCTCCTAAAGGATATGATTGGGAAAGCTCGAATGTTCCTTCAGGACTGAGTAGAGTAGAAGCGGGAAAGAGAGATGCGAGGGAAAAGGAAGAGGAGAATAAGAAGAAAATGGAAGAAAAGAGGATAGACGATGAGAGGTTAGCGAAAGAAGAAGAGGAGAGGGAGAGAGAGAGAAATCTCAAAGGAGGAGGGAAATTTAGTAGTAGAGGCGGAAAGGGAAAGATCGTAGGAGCGGGCGTACAGGCTAGTGGACAGGAAAAGAGAGAACAGGAAATGAGAGATATGACACCGGAAATGAAGATGAGGGTCGAGAGGGAGAGGAGGGCAAGAGCCGCGGAGGAAAGAATGAAGAGGTTGGGGTAGAGTTTTTCTAGCTGCTGGCTATGTAAGGGTTAGATGTGATGTTTGATGTTTGATGTGCAGATAGGTAGATAGGGGAAAGTCTATATCTACATTCATATCTATAATATACACTCAATCCCAATACCTAATACCTATATATATCCACACTAGAAACAACACAGCATAAATAGCGTACCCAAATAGATACCTCCCTACATATATACATACTACCCTAACCACCAGAAAGAAACCTATCAAGCCAAGTCAAGTCTGGTGAATATATCTATCTACTGATCATCTAATTCATCTATCATTCTTCCATTCCTCCCTCCTTTCTCTTCCTCCGCAATCTCAACTAAACCCATCACATCGCATCCCCTCCCCAAAACTACCATTTATTTTCCCCTCATATCAGATTTTGGTTGTCCACAAAGATCGGGGTTTTTTCCCCTTCTACTTACTCACATTCTGCTTAACACTCCCCTGTCATCCCACGCCTCTCTAAAAAGTATATAACTACACTGTTTATCAAATAAATACACACACACACACATACACACACACACATACACACACACACACACATACACACACACACACACATACACACACATATATACGCCGCATCACTATATCCTCCTATGAAAAAGGTTGGGGAAAGGAGAAATAATAAATCAAACTAGGTAAATATAACGGCCCCTCTCATTCTCATTACAGTGATCACCAACTATCTACATATCTCTAGGTAATTAACAAAGGACCTAAGTATCTCTCAGTTCAATTCAATCCACTTCAATCTGATTCGACACTCTCCTCCCTCCCGTATCCTCCATCTCAAACGAAGGCTCTTTCCTTCCTGGTATCAGTTCCCCGTATTAAGACGACCGAGCACCAAATCCGTTTCGTTTCGCGTCATCCCGTAAAATGCAATGTATGCACAATCTGATTCGCCATTTCTTGTTCACCACTCAACCCTCTTCTAATGTATCTTCCACCTTCCCTTCGACTATAGTAATCTTAGACTCAATCTTCCACCAAAAAGAATCCAGCCCACGCCACCCCTATATAAACTCAACCCATCCTATCCAAGCTACAAGACCAACCCACACAATCAAAATTCTAGCCACCGAAATATACACACGCAACCACCTCCTCACATACCACGTTAATGACAGAACTTCACTCCAGCCATCCTTCATAATTATCGAATCTCAGATCCCAAATCTCCAATTCCGTATGAAATTAAACCCCCTATACCATCTTCAACACTGCTTCTTAGAAACGTATTATCATCGACTCATTAGTATGTATGTGAAAAAACAACATTCCGACGAAATACTGCCCAAACCATCCCCCACATAACATAGGAAAGTCGTCGAAGTATAGCTGTGCAATGAATGCCCAGCTTCCGCTCCTCAGATTGCACTTCTTCCCTTTAAACATTCGCTTGACAACCAACCCCTTGACATGTAATCCAGATAAAGTGTCAAGAGTCGTTGGCCGGTGATTCTTTCTCTCAGTACTCCCCAGCTCCATTAGACCGTTTGCACATACCAGTGCCACATTACATATCTGTACTACCGGGTAACCTAACCAATTTATGCCCATGATATTCTTTAGGCGGTAAATGATTATGACCGACCACTCTATTCAAACTCCTGTTCCCTAGGCCTGAACATTTACTAGCATCTATGATTGTGGTGGGCTCATCGTAACTATCAATCTGACAACACTCAACGTTCTTCATCCAACGATTCTTTGCAACATCTGCAATAGTCGCTCTTTGTTTGGGGTCGGGATTAAGCATTGTAAGAAGTATACGACGAAGAGCGGGTGGATTAATATGTCTGTCGAAGAAGGAAACGTGGGGATAATCAGAATCTGTTATAGAACAGTCGTTATGTTTACCGTTCCATTTGTCCCAGCCCCGGACGAGTTCGTCGTAAAGGGGGGAAGTGTCGGGCTTGGCTCTTTCCCAAAGACAGCCGTTGGCGGTCATACAGAGCATAACTATAGCAGCACTCCATACATCTAGAGGTCTTGGATCATATTCACCTAGTAAGAATGTTAATATTGGAGATACTGTAAAGTAGGATGCGTGTTCACGTACCTTGCTTCTCAAGAACCTCTGGAGCAATGTAGGGAGGACTACCGCAGATTCCAGGAGCACAAAGTCTGATTTCAGTCATGTCCTTTCCACATTTACCTCTAGCGGCTCTGAAACCAGGATGAATACCAGCAAAGACTTCGGAGACACCAAAGTCGGTGATCTTGAGCTTGCTATCCTTCGTGATCAACAAATTCTCGGGCTTGATATCTCGATGAGCAATTCCGTTACTATGAAGAAACTGAATGCCTTGAACAAGTTGCTTGAATAAACACTGACGATCCTTTAAGTGGTCCTCCTTGTTGAGGTACTTCTGATTGATAAGACTAAATAGATCTCCTTGTTCGCAGTACTCCATCACATGGTTCCACCGACCGTTATGTGTACAAAGTCGAAAAGTTTGTACGATGTTTGGGTGACGGGCGGCTTTCGCGATCGAGTATTCTGATTTGACCTTCTTTTCATAGTCTTCTTCCTTTTCCGTCGTAGACTTACCGCGGAATTCTTTCACTGCGAATACATCGCTTGTGCCATTTTTGACGACAAGTTTCACATGAGCTGTAGCACCTTTACCGACCTGTTTTCCACGACGTCCTATGAATGTAGTCTGCTGATGATATTCTTCATCCAATTCCACCACATCAACGAGGAGGTCATCTGGAAGACTCATACTCATACGTCTTGATTTCAAACCAATTCCAGTCTCGGCTGGCATTGCCCAAGGCTCTCGTGACATCTGCTGCACCCCTTCTGTTGCAAAGGCATTATTAAACTGCCAATCAACGCTTGTGGCACGTTGAGGAGCTTTGGATTGGTCTTCTATTGCCGATGTATCGAAGACAATCTTGGGTCCATGATTCTGAAATACATTCATCAGGTTCATACTTAGACCTGTCGAAGATCTTTGTTTCTTAGACATTTTGAGATTCTCGTTTGGTGTTATATTTGAGAACAAGTTTTCTTGCGACGACAGCGTTTCTGATGCAGTGCTAGGTGAAGGTGGTGTATTCGTACGGGAGGTAAATGCTGTAGTAGAAGTTGATGCTCGTCCAATCGACATTCGTCGATGCTCTTTGCCTAACATTGGATCGGAACCATTATTGTTTTTAAGGGTAGTCGGATTTTTAAGATTGACCTGGTCGTTCAAGACAGTTGTACTTGAGGTTCCAATTTGAGAATTTGACCTCTTGAAGAACTTCGAAACTTTACCTTTCAAACTCGAGTCTTTTGTAGGAAAAGTTGGTCTTTTCGAAAGTAGACCTGGAATAGAAGGTGGGTCTGTGTTTCCTCTGATGGATTGTGGAGAGGAGAATAGCGTCTGCTCATTCGATCGAGGTGGAGGAGTCGGAATAGTATTGGCTACTGTAGGAAGCTTGCGAATGAGATCATGAGAAATCTCACTGCCGGTGAGTACTTTAGGGTTTTGGTGAGGATTTTGGAACTCTGTAGGAGTTACTGGCTCATTAAAAGCTTCACTGCCGGTCTCGTACTCGTATTCTTCGGGAATGGAATCGACTTGACGAGAATCTATCGAGGAAGGTCGACTTGATTCTGGAGAAGCAGAATCTGATTCAAAATGAGGAAGATGGTGTAATCTATTCGAGATATTAGGAGAAGGAGAAGGCAATGACAATGTAGGGTGAGTAAGTGGTAAAGTGGTGGTCGCCATGATTGCTAATCTGGTGAGCTGACACGGTACTTTGAGACAAATCACGAAAGAGTTGGGAAAGTGCGAATGACAAGTGAAAGTTTGATGGTTTTGAATTCTAAATTTTCAAAGTTTGTGCTGGTAGTTCAATTACTAGTATATAATAGTAATTGAACTCGTGAGCCAGTTGAGCCGAGTAGCGTGTTAAGAGTAGTAAGTAGGATAAGGTTTCTCTGGGAAAGGCTAGGTCTGGTTTTGGCCTGGTCAATGAGAGAAGGCAGTATCTGTAAGACGGTTTAAAGGTCTTGTAATCGTTCACTGGTAGTTCTGTAGATCTAGAACTTCCAGTCTGCTTCAATTGTATTGTGGTGTCTTCGTGAAGTGTATCTTCTCGACAGTGTGAACAATGCGATGGAATTGACTGGTTTCGCTTTCTCTCCGGGAGGGATTGAATATAAATTAAGATAGAAGAAACATAATGAAAAGGATCAGAATGATCTCGTTGATGAGAGAGAAAAGTAGCAATGATGTAGCTTTAGTCTGATTGGAAAATCAAATGCAAAGACTGACTGGATGAATTCTTAGGAAGAGGCCGTTGACCGTGGTCAAAAGAGGGGAGGGAACTCGATCTAATAGGTTCTTGTTGATCGCGAAGACGAGGGTTGATGCATAGAAGGCTTGGTAGAAGCAATAAACCTGCAAACTTGTTGTTGAGAATCAAAAGAATGGTGTGAGGTGGGAAACAATTAGAAATGCATCTATATATCTTACATTTGAACGAATAGAGAGGTGTGAAGAAGATCTTGGTTAATGTGGAGAAGAAGGAGCAGGACGAGGTGAATGGCGAAATATGGATTCGTGATACCTTGATTCAAAGGGAAAGGCAAAGGCAAAGGCAGAGGCAGAGGCAAAAGTAAAGGTAGGCAAGGATAGGTAGCTTTGCATGTGCAGGCGTGTGCAGGCGTGTGTATGAAAGAGTAATAGGCAATACTGTTAAAATATGCGGGCTGGTCGCGAATAGCAATGCTTTCTGTCTCTGGGTCGTACGAGAAGAATGTTGTTTTGCGAACAATATAGTTTTTGCTTGCGTTTCTATGGCGGGTGCGAGGTGACGACGATGATGATGATGAATTTTGGTTGGCTTTATGATTCTTCCTCTGTCAACTTCCACTGTATTAGATTTCTATAACATGTTGGTAACATTGAAGAGCGTATCCATATTTCAAGGTGTTTGAATGTACCGTGTATGCTATTCGTCACTTGTATTTTCTTATTTGCCTTTGAAATTATGTGTACCTGTATAAGGATATCTAACCTACTCACGTGTTGACTCTACCGGGTATAAAGCGACGGGAAGACGTGATTCTATTGTTGAAATCACTGAGTTTTATTTTTATTTTTTCTTATCAATATATGTCCGAAGTAAGAACAAAGGGAGATTCCAATTGATTGGATGTAATTCGTTGATAGTGGAATGATGATATTCAATTACTATTCATTGACGAAGACAAGAAGACGGGAATCCCTTGCCGAGAGATTGGCCCATGGACTTTGGAGGGGGAATGATTCAACAGCTTTTCCCTTCTAAATTCTCTACCAATTTTCTGATGGCATGAAGTGGGGGATTGCATGCTACATACTGCATGCAGAGAATCTCAAATAGGACCCTTGATTGAGCTGAAAGATATCTGGATGTGATATTGATATTGATATTCATGTTGAAATGTTGTTGCTATCGATGAATCGAGACCTTTTTCGAACACCTTGTCGCTTATTTCCTTCCTTCTTTCCATTCCGCTTTAATTCCGCCCTTCAATATGTAGGTACCTATAGTATAGTATCTAGTATTTACATTACCTGCATACTACCAGTATCTCATCTCATCCTTTCAAACCCGCATAACTTATCAATGTCAAATATGAAGTTATTCCAATCAATTTATTTACATCCCACGTAATTAGTCCTACGACTCTTTCAGCTTCTAGTTCTTACAATACTATCACTTACCTCACCGACCTTCTTTCCGAGTACGCTTATCTTTCTTTAAAGGCTGGTTACATTGGAAAGAATATTACCTCGATACTACATTGTATGAGCCAAGCCAAAGTACAACACTTGATAGTACAGTACACGAGTGGTACTTCTCGTTTTCGAAGCTGATGGTACAGTTGACTTTCGCATTTCGCTGGACGTTGACTTGTTGAATCGCCAAGGCGGGCAATCTTCAATAATAGATCTCGAATCTGCTCCTTAATATGAAGGCCAAGAGAAAAGCAACCGTCGGTATTGCATTGCACGGAATGAACAGCGGATTGAGGGACGCCTTGTATACCTTTGCCAAGTCTTCATTGTTATCGAACCGGATATCAGAAATGAAGCAGACGATATTATCACGAAAAGGGTCTGTCTCTGCAGATAGAATTGTCCAAGTCATGATACATTAGTTATTATCTGAACTTTGAACGAACAGTCAATCCATCTTCCTGGCGACTGGTTTCCAATGTTACTTTCAGACGGTACCGAGTACATCTAGACCTTTCGCCCTAAACAGTCCAACCATACGGAAGAATTATCTACATTAGATATTATGCCGAGAAGATCTTGTGTGTATGAGTTAGAAGAATTGGGGAACGCTAGAAAGTTTGGGTGTCATCAAATTGTTCTATCGTCTACAACCAACAAGGTATCTTTTCATGCATGATGTGCATGCAATAGATCCCTAGCCTTTTGATGTCCGTGGCCATGCCTGCTTCTAGGTCCGGTCACCCGAAGAAGAAAACATACGGTTGATCATTTTCATCTCTTGGTTTTTGAAGGAGTCACAGGTGTTTCACAATGTCGTGGAATCACAGTAACTCAACGAGTTACTACCGAGCTTACTTGTCAACCAGCGCCTGTACTCGAGGAGAAATGGAAAATTTGTGTCCAGATAGACATGGAACATTACCAAGCCCATTGAACGACTTTCATAAGGCATAAGGAGCAGGCAGAAAATTAGCCACTGTATGTTTCGAGGTCTTTATGGTTGATATATCTTGACGCCTGTATCAAAATCCTTGAAGTAGTTCGCTTCTCACATATCTCAACAAGTCGCCACTTGACTTTGTCAAATTAAGATTCGACCAAGAGACTTTACGCATGGAGCGGCTATAGTTATTGTGATACCGAAATCCCTCTCCTTTCCAGCAATCCTAAAGCTCCTTCTCTGTTTTTACAACACACAACGGGTACAACTGATCCACAACATTAGTGGGTCTGAAAATCGCTCAAATGTAAGCCTCATTCGTTGTCACAACACGGGACCATCAAGGTTGGAATTAAGCAAAAGCCGGCCGCTCATATGTAGAGTACATTTTGGTACTTCTATGAAAGGCGACAATTACTTGCAGTTATGTATTCGACTTCAGATCATATTCTGGCAATGATGGCAAAATCCCAAGACCTGCAAGTAGGTCAAGTGAGGTGTCACCAAATGCTTCTATGCCAAGTGGTCATCATTTTGCCCTTTACCCCTTACCCCTTACCCCTTACCCCTTACCCTTTACACATGCCCTTTAATCAATATATAGTTGTGCTAATCTAACGAGTCTTGGAAGGTGTGAAGTTTTCAGATCTCACGATACTTGCACAAATGTTCATCCTTCAGCCTGAAAGGCCCTTCCCCACAAATGTGATAGGGCGACAATTAGACTTTAGACCTCAATTAGGATAAGTTGATTGTCAAGCATCTTTGAGTACTGCCGATAACCCACTAAAGTATGCACGTGCCATGGCGGGGTATCGACGACACCCCACCTACCCACCAACTGTAGTGAGTGGAAGGGAACGTCAAATGGAAACATGGAGCTTTGAATTTGAGACCTTTGGGTTAGACATACCAACTATGAGATGGAGCTGGATCTTAGAGGGGAACCTTGGAACCTTCGCCATATATCATCCAATAGATTGATTACCGCACAACTCGACACTTCGAACACCACGCGCCTTATCTTATGACTTGTCAGCTTTCATTCCGGGGCAATCATTGAAGCTTGTGTGCATCCGTCTTATCTAGGCAATCTTCCAGTCCTTTGAACAAAGTCTATAATCCAGCACAATTCGAGTTCACGTCCAGTCATAATCTTCAATCTTCAATGCCTAGGCTTGGCATCACGATCAAGTACTGCCGCCGATGGCTTGTCATGTACAACCACCATTCGAATTTCATGTTATCATTCAACCGACATCTTTTTCCGAACCTTGAGAATTGTTCCATTTCTGGATCGACGACAGCCACATTCATCACTCGACATCGAATTATCCATTTGATTTTGACCGCTCAACACTCATCGTATTCTTCCGTCATGTTTTATTCTTGTCTTTCCTATCAATTTCCCATTCTTCCAAACAAGCTTTTTTCTCTGGGAGAATCTAGACACTCTAAGTAATGTACCTGCACGATTCTGCATGAATTTGAATGTGACCATATCGTGCATGCGAATTCAACGGGAGTATTGCGATTTCATTCTACTAAACTCGTAGTTCTCAGCATAACTCAAGACAATCAGAATGCGAGTATCTGCACAATCGCGTCTTTATATTAAAATTGTCTAGGTCTCAGTCTATTAACTTCTCAGCTCAATGATGTACAGTAGCTCTTACATTATCCAATTATCCAATGTTCGTAAGACACTTTCATCCGTACTCGGTTTGAAAGCCTCGAGAAAGTTATCAAGAAGCAGTCAACCGGAATAGTCTGGCCTGGAAACCTCAATCTACGCCGCGAATTTTGCAAGCAAGACTCTTTACATCCAATAAAGAAAAGGATAACGCGTGTCCAAATCCTTCCGTGAGGCATTTAAATCAACCGTATGTTCTAGTATAGTTAATGTTGCTAGCCATACCTTCCCGTATTATCTGATCCATCACCATTGGTAATCTCTAATTAACACGCCTCAGACTGATGGCAAGCCGTTAATAAGTTAGGAAGCCTGGAAGTCCACCTTTTCTGGTGTACAAGAGAGAGGTGCATAAACTTTATGCAACTTTATGCGCATAAGTCGCGTGCCAAAACATGTCTAAGTGGCTCGGTATGACCGAACTTTTGATCATCCGATCTTGTAGTCAAAAATATATGTAGGGAAAATTTGGATGATTGGCTTTTTATGTGGTGAAAATTTTCACCATTCCATTCTTTGTCAGAAATGAATTATTGATTGAGCTTGGAAATTGAGCCTCTTACCTTTACGCTCCCGCGTTATATCTGTTTTGGGGAATCTATCAGTATGGAAAGTTCCTTTCTGCTAGATAATCTGCATTGAGCCGAGATCGGGCAATTGCAGGATACTCGTGGAGATTACCAACGGACCTCGGGTCGTTGTTCCTATGCCTATAATTCATATGTGATTGCTTGATGTATATGCACCTGCTTTTGTCGTTTCTATCTATATGCGTTATTCTTTGCGGCATGTTATCAGTTTTGTGAAACATGGATCAGGCTGGGCTTGAGATGCAAGATTCATCTCAGGATGATGCGTGGGGGTGAAAGTGGGTGTTGGGTTATTGAGATGCTCTGTTGCTTGCGGGTTTTCACATTCACCAAAGTGTTGCAGATCTATCACCGTGTCGGGATTTACATACAGCGTCTTTATTTGTTTCTTTTGTCCCCCTATGTGTGTATGCGCATCCCAACATTCAACAACATCCCTCATCTAATTGGAATAGTCGGTGAGTCTCCTCCTTTGAAGAGGTCTTGAAACGAGGTACTTCCTCATTCAATCACACGACCATCCAAATCAATACTTAGCATGCGCTTTCAAATCGATTCTTCCATTGCCCATCTCATGTTATATTTACCAACCTTTAATATTTTCACTAACAAGGAAGTCAATGTTCCTGTTGGTGTCAAAGATTATTAATCTTGTTGCATATCTGAATATTCATTAGCTTGTATAGTTCTTTCACTCTTTACGCCTAATTTACCTCATAGAATATCAAATTATCTTATATGTTTTGAAGATCTATCTATAGCAATGAAGATAGATTCAAATCTTCACGGTACTACGTCATGTTCATCGACTTTCCCTTAAGTTGATACCCACCGCTTTAGGAGAGACGTCCTTCACCTCGCTCTCGTTCTTCAAGAAGAGATCATTGTGTATCTGTACTCTTGATATCTATTAGAAGTATGTGCTAAGCACTATGATAGCAACAGCTATAGCACTCTAATAACATGATACACTTGATCTATCTTCAGTAGCCGTGAGAGAATGAAAGTAGCTCATTACGCTTCTGATCCATATAGCATCCACCAGCATCGCTTTATATATATAATTGTAGCCAACCGTTCTGAATACACCTAGTATCGAAGTGGAATTAATTGATTGGTTGCCTTATTCTATTTAGCATGTTGTTGTGAAGAATGGCTATGTCTCCTAAACTACCTAAAGTATACCGCACCCCTCCTCTCTTCACTCCATTTATGTCTTTCCTTACCTTACCTTACGTTATCATTTACCATACATACCAAAAGGAAAAGTACTATCGAACTTCAATTTTTTACCTCTTTGTCCAAGTGTATCAGAGAATTTTATATGTATTAGTTTTGTACTGGGCATTGCTAACTAAGTACTAGGAAAGAATGATGAAATAGATAATATGGATAATTGCCGATAAACCCTTTCCCTCTCTATCATTCATTCCTGCCTCGAGAAATCTCCTTTAACATTCCTTTCCTTTTCACATTGAATTCTCTCCCTCTCTCTTTTCCTATCCGAGGGAAACCTTCCATTCGTCTATTCATATCCCTTCTTTCCGAATCCCAAACTTCTCAAAGCTCATTGATTCCCACAATATTTTATCCATTCAATACCTTCGAAAATTAAATCAGGTACACCAAAACAAATGCTAACCAACTCATTCATTCATTCATTCATTCATTCATTCATTCATCCACTCACTCACTCACTCAATCAATCATATAAAAAACCCTCCTCTCTCTCCCAAAAACCTCCCGGGGCAAAAAAATTAAATTCTTGTCCTCGGAGAGACTCGAACTCTCGACCTTTGGATGGCACAGTAATTGTTATCAACTACCTCATATAGAAATATGAGACCAACGCTCTAACCAACTGAGCCACGAAGACTATCTGAACCTGATTTGATGCGGCGGAGGGTTTTATGTGGAAATATATTTTAAAAATTTCAAGGCGTGTGGTAAGAGAGCAGAAAAATGGAGTAAAAGTTTGGAAAAGATTTTTTTTGTGTTAGTGGGTTTGGTGGGTTTTGGTTTTGGTTTTGCGGGTGCAGAGGTGGAGTGGAGTGGTGGATGTTGCGGTTCGGTTCGGTTTGGTTAGGTTCGCTTGGGTTCGGAGAATTTTGGGGTTAGGTTGGGTTGGGTTGGGATGGGATGGATTACCTTGTTCGTCCGCTCACCCACTCCCCTTTTGACCCACTTATCGTTAGTCGGCTAGGTACTTGGGAGGTATACTCTGTACAGAGTATAGACTTATGTATGTATGTATTTGGCTGGCTGGGAAGAGATGTATGTTTGTGTAGTATGTATGTTTTATATATAATGGAGATGAGGATGAAAATAAGTTCGAAAATGAAAATGAAAATGCTACCTATCTGAGATAATAATTAGATCTTCTACTAATAAGTAGAATAGACGCTTTTGTAAGAAACATCGAGAAATATTAGAGATTAGAGATTGGGATTGGAATTGGAATTGGGATTGGGATTGGGATTTTTTATTTTCGAGATTCTTTGTGTAGTTTGTGAGAAGAGTCGTAGATTGATTAGAGTGGAAAGGAGGCGAGTCAAGGAAGCCAGTATTGCGATTTACTCCAAGTTGGGAGATTAGTTGGAAGGAGAGGACGGAAGAGGAAAAGAGGATAAAAGAAAAGAACGAACTTAATGGATGGATGGGTGGATTGTGTAGGTAGGTAGGTAGGTAGGTAGGTAGGTAGGTAGGTAGATATATGAAACAGGTAGAAATATTCGGTTTAATTCCAAATCCAGAATTCGGATCTAGATTTAATTAATCTCTTGGAATTGTTGATTGTTGATGGGAGTTTATCTATATTTTGAATATTTCTTTTGTTTTTCTCTTTCTCTCTCTCTCTTCTCTTTTCTGTACTCCCTTTCACTCTCTTCCCCTCCCTTCCCCTTTCCAGATTCATTTATCTCCTGATTCTTCCTTATATCCATCTCGACTCTTAAATATTACTATAGATTGAGGTTTCATTCTTTGTTTATTGAGGTCTCGGATCAGAGTCTTGGAGATTTGGCCTCTTGAATAACAAACTCTCGAATGATAAACTCTCACAAATTGAATTCACTACTTGAACCTCTAGACACCTCTCGAAAATCTCCTCAAAACTCCATAAAGGAGTGGAGAATGAGATAAATGAGATGAGATGAGATCAAAAAAAAAAAAGGTTTATACCTATCTCACTATCTACTTTGTTGTCTATGTCTATATCACTCCACCTATATCTACACCTACACCTAGTATATATTCAAATACAGATTCCACACCTCACATCTTCACACTTCCACATTTCCACATTTCATTCCTAACTCACTATCAAACTACTTGAACCGTGAATTGTAATCACAATCACAATCAAAATCTCGAATAAGTATATTTACATTTACATCTACATCAACTCATCCATTCATCTACTCATCTACCTGTAACTCAGCTCACCTCACTACACCTAAAACAACAATATCGATAAGAACAAAAACAACAACAACAGCAATAACAGGAAGGAAAAGAAAATCAAATATGACCTAGCCAATATACAGAAAACACCCCCTAATCATCAATCCAATCCAATCCAATCCAATCCAATCCAAACAACAGGAACTCGCAGTACTAATAGATTGTACTCAATATATAGATACTACATCCTACATCTTAACATTAATATTATCTATCATATATATTAATCTGATGAATCGCCTTCTTTCTATTCATCTTCCATCTTCCATCTTCCTTTCATTCATGTGCTTTAAAATAACATGTTTTATCTGTGTTGATTATTAGTTGTTAAAAAGTATGTAAGGAAGCGAAATGATATGATATCAATGCTAAGACTAATACTAATAGCAACAGCAACCAAGTAACTTAAATCTATTGTATAGGGAGTTGAAATGTACCGTGTAAAGTATGAGTGTGAAAAGAAGATTAAGGATAAGATTAGGATGGTGGAATCTCGAGAGAGATTATGTTATTTTGTAAGGATGAGGATGAGAATGAGAATGAGAATGGCAAGAAGTACGAGATGAAACAAGATAGATAGAAATACGAATTACAATCATGTTATATTATATGTTAAACACAGGTCAGTAATATATATATACACATACATATGTACATACATACAAATGCTGCTCCATCCATTCTACTTCATCCGTAAACATCATCCATAAACATTATTCCCAAATAATTCCCAGACCACACCACACTACACCACACCACACCATAGCAGATAAGAGCCCATCTGCATCTCCATTTTTCAATTCAGAAAACCCCTTCCCGAGTCTTCACGTCCTCGAAACTGTATGTCCGTATACATATATACATACATGTAAAACCAAGACCGAATCAATCCTACATCGCCAGAGCGAATTTGTATCCTATTATGATTATGCCCTCCTCTTTCCCTTCTTTCCCTTCTTTCTCTTATTCATTCATTCGTTGATTCATTCCTCCCTTCACTCATCCCCCTCAAAACTCAAGCTCCTCCTCAAGCTCCCACTCAAGCTCAACACACATCTCCAAGTAGTGCAGCCAAAACTTCCTCCTTCCTCCTTCCTCTTTCACACACCACAAACTATACTGTCCAAGCCATCCCCTTATTCACTATAAAAAATGTATAGAGTACCAGAAACTCTTTATTAGATATTACATCCGCCTCAATCCCAATCTCCCCTAAAACATAAAACACAAAACACAAAACACAAATGAACAAACACGACGAAATAAACCCAAACCCTCATTCAAATAAACAAACAATAGACGCGAAGGAAATTCTCAATTGAGTATACACTCAATGTACACCGAAAAGAAGGAAAAGAGGTGAAAATGAATGAATGAATGAATAAATAAATAAATGCAGTAAAACAAAAAATGATGATCAGAATCAATGGATTCGTATAGAGGAAACTGTGATTTACATCTGAGTCGAGTCGAAAAATCGAAAAAAAGGTTTCCGAAGATGGCTTTGCTGTGTACACACACACACACACGCTCTCTCTCTCTCTTTCTCCCAGCTTGCGAATTGAACCATCTCATGACTGCGATATACATCGCCATTAAATGAACATGGACGAAAAACAATATCGGAGTCGGTGCATGAAAAGAATCCGTCGATTGAATCTCGCGAGATGACGAGACGAGAGGAAAAAGAGAAAGAATGATATTTCCATCAATTCTTACTCAAGCTTCAGATTTCTCCGAAGCTATCGTCTTGCGAAAAGACCTTGTTCCCAAGTTCTCAAGGATGGCAAACGATACGTTTTCCGTCGTCTTTCTCTTCAATCAACGACCTTCTATCTAGGTACTGCCCCTCTTAAGCTCTGTCCCAGATGACTTGCGGCAATACTACTAGCCGCCCTCTCACTTCTTCTTCTGTTCGCACCACTAATCCTTTCACTTCCACTTCCAATCCCGCTTATACTCTCAGCTTGCTTCCCAGTCTCTCTCATACCCTTCGGACTCTCCTTCTTACCCCTTGTCTTCAACCCTTCATTCCCCTTACTTCTTCCGCTACTAGCAGAATGTCTCTTCTCTCTACTCCTCTCACTGACACTCCTCACCTCACTCGCTATACTGCTTAAACTCGAAATCCACGACGCTGTATCCCTCTCCTTACTCCCCAAACAACTTCCACCCCCTCGTTCCCTATCCACCCTTCCAATTCTCAATTTGCGCAACACTCTCCTAATTGCCCCAATCGGCTCACACAAGTAAAAAATTCCCATATCATCAAACAATGAAATCCATTCCACATTACATAATTCTAGAAGCGGTTTGCATAGCATCAAAATCCCTAGGTCATCTAAGAAATTGAGGAATTCGAGTGCAATGGGAGGTGCTTGAGTGGAAAGGAGTGTGGAAGCGCTTGAGAAAGTTGCTGGTGATGAAATGGTATATGGAGGAGAAGGAGGGAGACGGGTAGGAGCTGAAGGTTGAGGGGTAGGAATGTTTATGGTCGAGGGGAAAGCGGCGGGGGAGCGGGAGTGCGATACACGTTCATTGGATGTATTGTTTGTGGAGTGGGAAGGAGGACGGGCATGGCGGGATCGATGGGATCGATGTTGAGTTTGATTAGCGAGTTGAGGTTTGCCTAAGGAATCGACGCTATCATTGGAGATTGGAGAGCGGAGAGTGGATGCTGTTGATGGGCTACGGGTAGAGGAATCATGATGGGTCTGTGTACGTGTGCGTCTACGTTCGCGTTTACGTTCTGGGTAGGCATAAAGTGATGGTGGTGGTGACATTGGCGATTGGCTTAAGCCTGGATGTCTGAGGTGTCGAATGGATTGTCTTGTAAAGGTGCTGGCTGTATGTAAGGAAGATCGTTGTTGCGGTGTGGATTGGTCTTTAACAAAAGATGTGATTGAATAAAAAATGTATGATGAAGTGGCCGCGCAGTGAAAAATTGAATGAAAAAGATAAGAAATATGCAAGTCAAATCAAACGTTGGCAAGTGAGCAAGTAACAATCAAGTAGAAAATACTTAATTCAAGAGATGTGGATTGACCAATATTGACCAATTCAGATACATACAAAGCAACACGAAAATGAAAATGATTGAACAGAGAAAGGAGAACTTTCTGGACCTTTTAGAGCTCGAGAACCTATATAATACTCAACGACCACCGAGTTGAAAATCTCCATGTTACCGTCGTAACAACTCCATCACCTCTATCACATTTTCAACAAAGAAGGATCCAAAAGCAAGACATTGAGGCTCTATTTAGAAGATCATGGAAACGTGACTATTCACCGTTCGTCTCGTTTGGTTCTTTTGGAGGCGTATCTCTGCCCAAACTGTTGTGGCCCCTTCTCCCAATTACTCAATTCTATTACCGGCGACTTCGCTGGCAATTTGACCCTCCTAGACCTTTCCATTTATGAACATACCCACCTTGTTCCCGTTACGAGTCTGTAGAGCAATTTATTTTTCTCGCCTCATTTGTTCTCATTTGATGTAGATTTCTCGCCCATTGAATGGCTGTACACCGTACGGTTGCCATTCAATCAGAACCAGGTGAAATATGGATGTGAAAGAATTCGGAGCGATTGGCAACACGTTCGTAAATTTGGGGGCAGGAAAAGAATTGTGTACCTATCGGCTCTTCTTTCTATTCCGCAGTGAAAAGAAGACGTACTCAGGCATTCATACAGCCTTATTAAGAGAAAAATGGAGAAGCGATGGAGACGACGGGCGAATCTGATCCTCGACAGAAAATCGATGGATCGCTTGTGACGTGTTCAGGGGAGATTTCTTTGGAATTTCTTTGGGTTGTAGTGAAGAGTGAAAAGAAGCTAAGGCAGAGCCCTGAAAATCCTTTCTTCTTCTTTGGGCCACTGCTGACCTTAAGGGTTAGATATGCAGGGCGAGATGGGGAAAGTAGGATTGACGGATTTATTATTTAGAATGAGATGATTGATCTCTGGAAATACATGGCTACTTTGGTCAGTGATAAAAGGAGATCTTCCGACAGATATATTAAAGTATCATTGATATGTAAGATCCATCGATCTTGTGATGAGAAGAAAAAGGAGGGGGAGCATGGGGAGAATGGAGAAAAAGGGGAAATATGGAGAAAGGCTATGGAGAAAGGGAGAAGGGAGGCAAAAAGGAAGAGAAGACGGGAAAAAGAACAAAAATTATCCAAATATCCAAATATCCAAATTGGCACTCGAGTACATCGTACGTACTTGTTTCATAAAAGACCGTGGACCCTTAATTCAAGCAATCATAATTCACGGACCGATCCGTCATTAATCAATGGTATGGTATGGTATGGTATGGTATGGGTATGATGTATGATGTACGATGTACTACTACCACCCAGCACGCATTCATCTACCTACCAAGGGGCGGCAAGCCAATCAATTTGACACATTTGATAGACAAAAGCCGAATGGAGTACCGGAATAATGAATTTTATGCATCCACAGCAGTATTTGCACACGTTGGAGAATAAATATAAATATAAATATAAATACAACTTGGCCAGGAGACAGCAAGCAGTAAGGACAAATAAAATGTGATGTATAATGACAACACACCAGAACATATATAGGTAAGGGTGGTGTGGTAGATAAGTGAGATACAAGGTATATAGATAGGTAGATAGATAGATCACACAGTGTAGAAGATTGTATAAGAACTTTGATATATTACATTAACTAGCACATTTGTTTGTTTGTTTGTTTGTTTATTTATTTATTTATTTATTCATTTATCCATTTGTTCAATCATTCATTCATTCAATTATTCATTCATTCACTCGTTCACTCGTTTCCCTCTCTCCTTTCCACACCGATATTTGAATTGGGAGCAGAGCAGAGCAGAGCAGAGCACAAAGGACGAGAAGAGAAGAGAAGAGAAGAAAGAAAAACTTCAATGGCTTTTGTTCTCAAGCGATAGGATGATGATCAGATAAGAAAGACACAAAAGAAAGAAAGAAAGAAAGAAAGAAGAGATTTCTTGTTTCTTTTTTTTCCTACTTTGTCCATCCTGCCTGACTTGATTAGGAAGTGGATCGTGCTCTTCCGTCATAACCCCGTCCCGAGGATAATTGCTAATTGCCAATTGCTACCTTACTCAAGTCACACACACACACACACACATACACACACACTTACGCTCACACTCTCTCACATACACCCATACCCATACCCATACCCATACTCATACCCATACTCATACACCCATACTCATACCGATACCCATACACCCATACACCCAAACACCCAAACACCCATACACCCACACACACCCATACACACCTGCACCAGAGAATGATCAGCCTGAGCCATATTAGATTTTGATATCAGCTTGCGACAAGTTTTACTTTGGCTTATAACTAATAAGTTATAACCACCTATACCCCGTACTTAGGTAGCCACTATATTGGATCATTTACTTCTTTTGAAATCCATCCAATCCATTCCATCAATCCATTCAATCCATTCTTTCATACGAATCTCCATCACAAGAAATTCCCTGGGTATGACTTATTCGTAACCCATCTAATACTCTTATACCATACCATACCTCAACACCATACCATACCATACCTTACCATACCTCACCATACCTCACCATACCTACAACACAACAACCATTCCCAAAATAAATAAACAACCGACCAATTCTTTCTTTCCTTCCTTCTCCAAAAACGGCTGTAAACATGGCACATTTAATTCGATTACCACTCTCTCATTCCGGCTCTACAGTCAATTCGCCAATGTCTGGTCATCTACATCACCTTGGGCAAGCTCCCACTTCTTTTTTCCCTCCCAATACCTCTTCTCCAGCGCAATATAAATATCATTCGTCTCCCAACGGCGGTCCGATTTCTCCTCCTCATACTCGATCCGCCTCTGCAGAAAATACTGCTGCCGAGTTAGTCGAAGACTTCAGAAGATATTCGCACAACTTGAGAGAACAATTCGAAGGGGAACGAGCGCACATCTTGGCAGACAGGCAGCGCGCAATTGAAGTTATAGCAGAAGAACGAGAATTATGGGACAAGGAACGAGGAATCTTAATTGCTCGAATTCGGGAACTCGAAGCAAGATTGAAAGAAAAAGGGGATGTCGTGTCACCAGCTGGAATCTTCAATTTGGAATTGGCAAGTTTAGGGTTCAGCCCAGCAGCAAACGTATTTACGAGTCCGACTGGTGTACCGATCATTAAAGGACCTACAAAAGCAATGGCATCTCCAGGAAGTGGAAGTACAGAATCGAAAAAATCATCGCACGGTCACCCAGAAATAAAACAAGAAACAGGAAGAAATGCAGATGGATCGCCATTTTACGCACCAGCACCACAAAACCCCACGAGAACATTTTCAGCAGAATCAGAAGCTCTGAGAGTCGAAGATATTCATGCGCCCAGACAAACACCGATTCAAGTTATTCAGGAGTTGACTCCGTCTGATTTTGTTGGGTCCTCTCAATACACTTCACCGGAACTCTTATATCCACACCATTCTGCTGTACATTGGGAGAAGGCCGAAAGCAGCAATGGCGATATTATAGGAGCTGATAGTATAGACATATCAAAAATTGCTCCACATCTCGAAGGTGTACCTATCAAAGCCAGCGCTGTGGATCCAGTATTCGTCGCACATGTTCTGAGTCCCAGGTCTGCCAGTCCGAGATTGAGTCCTAATGTCAAGCCGCCAGCAAGAGATGTTAGTTCGGGCTTAGGAAAAGCACATTTGGAACCAGAAAACAAGAGATTGACGATGTATGCGGGTCACACGCCTAATCATTCCATTTCACGCTTTTCCGATTTGGTCAAAGAGTCTCAAGAGGCGGAAGGGGATGAAACACCAAGAGGTTTTGATGGACTTGTTCACCGGGGTTCCCTAGCGCCAATTCCGGATGAAGACGAACGAATCGCGCTCGATAGACTACAACCAGATGAAGAAGATGAAGAAATTCATGATCGCCCTTTAACAGGTCCATTATGTCTTACGAATGTTCCAGCCAGAGATGAATTGTTCCTTGAAGCACTTACAGAGAAATTGGAAGAAGTCAAAAACTCACGACCGGGTAGTAAAGAAGTTAGTCCTACCGGTAGCGCAGGCAGTTTGAGCCCGGTCTTGGAAATGAAAAAAGCGCGGAACAGATCGATCGGTGGCGGAGGTGATGACGGGAGGGGTATGGAAGGAGAAGGACATGATTCTGAGGATGAGGATGATGAACCAGGACCTGTTCTGTTGAAAATGAAGCCCAGTATGAATTTCGGAAGACCAATGGGGCAGAGATGATTTTATCGTCGGATTTTAACAGTGGATAAAATATTTCTGTTTGCTTTTTTCTTCCTACTGGAATCAGATATTAAGATCGAATTTACATTTGCATGGTCAGATGGTATGATTTCAGGAGCTTCGAAATTGGAAATTGCCCCTGATTTCTCTCTTATTTGGCGAAGTTGGATGTCTTGGCGGCTGGATGGGATTCATCCGATGGAGTCCGAACTCGAACTCGAACCCGAACTCCAAGATTAGATGGATGGAAAACCCGCATCAAACTCAACTCTCAAGCACCATGAGCAGATGACGAATAATACAGCACGGCCGTACAAAATGGACAGGATGCCTGGTATAGTTGCAGCAGGAAGATACTTATATGGATGATCGCATGGAATGGAAAGATACCCCCCCTTTACAAGATTTCTTTTGTCAATGGCACAGAACACTTGATTCGAAAGTTCTCGCATTCACATGTAAATAGTGGTGCAGACATTATAGATATAGCATAGCATAAAATAGCGTAGCGTATTGCAGCGTATTCGGATATACCTGTGGGAATTTGGGTATAGCATGGTATTACAGGTATCGCAGGTATGGCGAACGAATGAGCACAGCGAAAGCATAGTATACCCTTTGAACTGAACTCTTTTCCCCCTCCCTTGTTTCGGGAGCACGGTTACTTCGCTATTTGAATGTAGATGTATGTGATGACTCAATGTTCCATTCCACTGTAATCTCACTAGAAGTTCATTCTCTTTTATTGTCGTCAAATTGTCGTGGTAATTAGTATAATATAGGTAGGTAATTTAGAAAATTTTATTGAATCGATTTGTCCATCCATTTCATCCATCCAGGAGACCGAACTCCGTCCATATATTTGAGCTATGTTGGTAGATACCTGTGTTTCTCTCAGAACATAGCATATAGTAAGCATATCGCCGTTCTTTCAGGCTATTCTCGCCATAAATCCCACGCGCTTCAGCTACTCAGCCCGAATATTTACTCTCCTTTCCTGCCCAAGTCATCTAAGCATTCTTACAATAATTTGCTGGAAAGCTCCCTTTCACCCCCCTCAACTCTCCATCCCACCAATCGTCCGTACTTCCCGTTTTCTTTGTAACCCTAATCTTGTCACCCTCTTTGAAACTCAAGTCCCCTTCTCCTTGGCCCTCAAAATCATAGAGCGCCACTACAAATACGCCTCCGTGAGAAGAACCTAGTCTCTTTGGGGGAGGGGGAGGAGGCTTCTTCTTTCCGATTGCGGAATTGACTGCTACGCCTTCATTGGTCGACCCGCGCTGGAAATAATCCAGAGCTGGGCCTGCGGGAGCATAAGAGGAGGAATGCGTGGAGACAGGTGTGAGATGGTTGGAGTAGTCGCTGGGAGTGGGGGTTTGAAGAGGTTCGTTGTAGTCGTTATCCGACGTTGTAGGGGGCGAAAAAACGGGGACTGTATGTTGGGTTGAGGGAATGCGAGGACGAGAGGCGGAGCGAATAGGAGGTGGACGATCGGGCCTAGGAGATCGCGCGTCGGAATATGTTGTTGAGATGCTTGGATTTGGAGAAGGGTCGCGGTTTGTGCTCATAGATTGGTTCGAGGGACGACGGGAAAATCCATTGCGGACATTGAGACCGGTAATAGATTTTGAATTTGAGCTTGGATTTGCGTTTTCTTCGCCGATGTTCATGGGTTGATGAACGGCTTTGCCGCGGCGGATACAATCTATGAGTTCGACTTCTTGTTTTATAGGCTGATAGTCTTGGTTCCAGACTGCGATGACGTCTTCCATTGGGGGTGGAGGAGAAGGCAGACCTACATTTTCGCAGTAGTTGTGTAGTGCTGTGTAGTATTGGGCGAGGAGCGTATTCTGGATCATGATTTGTACGGCGAGTAAATGTGGTAGGATGGAGAAAGCTGCAGCGATTATAGGCGGTAATGTTTCTCGGAGGTGAGCGTCTGCATCTTTGAATGCCTGGATATCAATTAGTACTACTCTCATTCATTGACGATGTTCTAGCCACAGCCGGGAGGGACAATTCTCTTAAAGATCCATTCTTAAGTGTTGGTGTTGCAATGGTGTAGATGCAGATTCGAAGCCTCAAAGAACTGTCCCTCCGGCGATGGAAGGGTTATTATTCAGGAACCAACCTCTGCTGCCCTGCCTTGTTCCTCTTCGGCCTTTGCCAAAGCAGCGTTTTCTCGATCAGTCCTCTTCATCTTCGCAGACCCTTTGTTGACCTTGTCTATATATCTCTCCCAGTCTAACCTTTTGTTTTCTCGTTTCTTGATCGTCTTTCGAATAGGTTGTAGAAAGTCCTTTGCTTCCGTAGCCGGTTTCGTAACTCGAGTATCCATCATCATGACTTCTTCCAACAAATCTGTTTTTAGTTCCGTATATGTATCCTTCAATTTGATAGTTCGATCCATTTGTTGGCGAGGGGTAACAGCCGGATTGTCTCGGTGGGCATCGCTGGTGCCTACAATGGGCTGATATAACTCCTCGAAACTTAAAGCTGTATTTAATTGAGAGGAAAGTATAGACACCCATGCGTCCCTCCATGCTTTGGAAGCCTCTATTATCTGTTTATGTATATCAGTAATGTACATATGACGCCATGTTCAGGCAATTTACCATATTGAGCATCTTATTCGCATCTTCGTAATCGCTCAAAAGTACAGATACTTTAGCAGTATCCCCAGGACCTTTATGCCTGATCTTGCCAATCTGCCGGTGCATAGAATTCATTTTGGTTATGAAAGAATGTATCAATTAGATAGTAGTTGTCAACATGTGCCACTTATCCCCACAAGATAGAGAAATGAATGAGTTCCACGTAGTTGATTTTCAGATGGTTAAGAAGATGTTGAATGTTGATACCTCGCAGTAGTAGGGACAGCTGTCAATAAATCAATTGATAAGATTTCCAAAGTTCAAACACAGCCCCGTTAAAGAAAGTTTAGTGGAGTGAGTGTTTCTAATAATGATTTGCGTTGGGAGTTGGTTGTATTGTAGGATTTTATTTGGAAATACTACGCAGGTAAGCAGCACCAGAAAGATGTACTGAAACTCAAACCGGTTCGCGGGGTTGAGATGAAAGGCCTGTGCCTCCTTAAACGGAAACCAGCCTCCCGACTTCACCAGAGTGACATAATTTGGTTGCCCAGATAATAGTACGAAGTGCTCACCTACTAGGTAGTCATGCGAAAGTAATTACGATACGTTTACGTTATGATAATAACAATATATGTGCGTGTCTATAGGGGTATCTTTCCAAAGTGATTGAGATTGCTAAATCAACCTTCAATCCTTATCCTAATACGGTATCTAAACTTCAATATCTCAATGTTCGACTCGTATCTAAACTTTGAACGAGAATCCCCATTTCAGCCCTGTTGAATGTAAAAGCGGCTTTCTATGTTTCTTGTTTCAAGGAAAATGAGTCTTTGGATCACGTCACATATATCAATTGATCCATGAAACTGACAGTTTGTTAAAGATCCTTCCTTCCTTCCTTCCTTCCTTTTCTAGAAGGTACATATGTTTAAAATGAATCTATAGACATCTCATATGAAAGTCACAAACTCTCACAACATTCCGGCTGAAACATAGTGAAGCGATCATAACACATGGTATATGAACTATCTTGTAATACTAGTCTGGAACGGCCCGCCATGCTTTTGAACCATGGTTTAGTGGATTAGGGGGTTCTCATTATATAAGCTAGTGGGTACCATTTTTCGGATCCATCCCCATCCAACGAGTATTTGTTAGCCGGCTTCTTAGTGAATATTCTACATCGAACGTCCTTGGTCTGGTTTTTCTTAGGGTTTTTACACATTGGAACACAAGCAGTAAGGTATCGATTATCCTCCTAACATAGTCTGAACCCAAGCAGCAGCGGTAGTATCCCAATTTTGAGGATACGCAAGATGAGCTGTAAGATTAGTACCGCTGGCACATACTGGATCCTCAACATTGCAGTAGTCTGCAATCTTTGAAGCATAATGGTTTTCGATGACCGAAATCTGTGAAGCAGTTCTTGGATATTTCTAGGAATTGGTCAGTATTTTCTCCGCCAATTGTTTCCGGCTTCTAGGCTATGATATGCCGTGGCTCTGTTAGCATTACTTACGCCAGTTACGTTGTCATTCCCGACATCAAAGCCCTCGTTGGGGATGTGTCTTGGGTCTCCATATAGAACTAGAGCTGTCATGCGGTCCCCAACTTCCGAACTAATGGGAAGTGACCCATTTCCGGCACCAAGAATCTCATCTCCGCCTCCACCGGCTAGCATGTCTCCAACAACCATAGCACCCTGTTCGTATTAGACGAGATATAACATCTCAAAGAAAGACAACGTACTTGAGAGTAGGCAAGGAAGACAATTTTCGAATCTTCACACGACTCTGCATAAGCAGTGAACTGGTCTTTAGCAGCCACAAGCCCTTCAGCATAGCTGTTCGTGGAAGTCTCGTCCGTAGCAGGATAGATGACACTTTCGTAATCAGTGCCTAGATTGGCATCAGTTATCAACTCAGCCAAGCTCTCGAGAGACCCGGGGTAGCTCTCAGTCGTTCCACGGGCGATGATCAAATGGACTGGAGCACAGGACGTGCTATTGACAAAAGCTTGAGATTGATGTGTCACGCGAGCGGTTGCCAGAGCTGGCAAGAGCAGCATAAGCGACGAGATAAAAGGGGTCAACATAATGAAAGTTTAGATGAACGATAGGATTTTGAGCAACTAACCAAACTTCTATCCGGTTCAATTTTCAGCTTAAATACATTTAACCAACTCCCCTGCAATTAAGATATGGATCATTGAATGCGTTGAAACGCGTGGCGTATAAGGACTGCGCAGATAGTCCGCAGAGTTCGAGAACTCGGTCCCGAAATGAACATATCATTACGAGGTAGCCCCTGGCTTTCACCCCGATATTCATCGCCGCTCATGAAATATGAAGGCTTTGTTGTTCAACTTAATCCGAAATTCTCAGACTTCATCATTCAACTCAATCATAAACGATGAGAATCTAATAAATGTTCATGTTATTCATCCTTCTGCCCCCTCATCTAATCATGTCGATATGGCTATAGTTTAGATCAGACTCTTCTCCTTAGATTGTCACTATTTGCATAAAATATCCCCATCCCCCAATTCGATTATCAACGTATTACAATTTTTGAGATTTCCGCCTAGTGACCAGTCATAATGCCTACGAATTTTGGTTCAATGACCGACACCAATTTAGCAGATTCGTTATCGTGAATTCTGGTTATCAGCACGTGTTAGCGGGGAGTCGGCGCGTTAGATCAGAGTATCATGCTAGGTTTCGCGTCACGTAAGGAAACAACGAAATCCAAAGATTGGCTTTCAGGCATGACAGCGGATTCTCCCTGAAAGGTGCCTGCCGCTCGACATTCCCTCCAGCGCTATGAGTCATATCGATTGTTCTCAATACTTTAAACATGACGGCCTCCGCCAGTGTTGCCATGTCTATGGACGTCCCCCAAGATCAAAATACAGCTCCAGTCCTCGAATTTCGGTGCCTCTATACAGCTGATACCCGTCGAAAACAGAAGCGTTGGCAAGATGGGCGACTCAAATATCATACTTTCAATAAGCGTGTCATGGTGTTTGATGAAAGATCAAATTTGGTAGGAGATGCACATTGGCGCGAAAAAGCTCCACTTGATGAAGGGGCCGAGTTGGAGTTGGAAAGAAATGGAATATTGGTCGAAGTATCAGAATTTATAGAGAAGAAGGACCAAGATCTTACCGAACTCATCGATAAAAGAGTTAGAGAAAGGGAGGAGAGGTTTATTGCAAGAAATGGAGACTCATCACCAGCACGATCGTCAGCATCTGTTAATCGGTCGCAAACTATTGCTGCAACTCATCTAAAGCCGAAACCACTCAACTCTATACTTGGCACACCTTCCGGTCATTATGGAAAGGCACTTGTGTCAAAAACGTCTCCATTTGAACAACGGCAGATATTAAACGCTAGAAATGCTAGCGAAGCCGAAAGCCCTAGGCCTACAAAAAGAAGAAAGGCAAATGAGCCGCCACCCAAAAATGGATTTGCGCAAAATCTTATGGGGGCTACTTTGTCATTCACGCCGACACCATCGAGTACAGGACCTATACGATATGAGCCTTTAAAGCTGAAGACATTCCAGCGACCAGATGTTAGCAACACCAAAGAAAACGGGGACCACAATGAAGACATCTTGTCAAACGGAAGACAAGGTTTGGCAGACCACACCACTAGGGATATAAATTCCTCTAAAAGTCGAATACAAGCAAGGAAGAGAGATAAGCCCGAAAAAAGTGGATATGCTAGCAACCTTACTGGAGCATCTCTGTCGCTTTCGTCTTTCCGCGAAGCTACGCCCAGAAATATAGAAAGAAATGTAGTCATGCAGAAGTACCAACCGAAAACAATCGACTTGTCAATGAATACAAGCTCTGATGAAGATGACCGCCCAGTTCTAGTGACAAAGCCGGAGGAAGTTGCCCGGAAGAAGAAGAAATCTCTACCCAACATATCTGAGCAGACACCGCGATCATCATCCCCGCCATTAGCAATTACACCAGTACTTAAACCAGTAGCGCAAGTATCAAGTACAAGGCAAGAGTCTCAAAACAATGCTTCGCCACTGAATAAGCCACAGGAAAGATCTCATTCGTCTCTACGTATCAAACCTCGCTCACGCAAGAAGATGCTGATGTGTATGGATGAACTCAGCCCTCGACCTTCTCCATTACAGAGAACCAGCGGATCAATCAAGTTAGATTCTGTGATTCATCCAGCGATACCATCTTCTAGCACTCAATCTGTCCAATTGACACAAGAAAAAGAGGCCACCAGATCTACCGAGCTAGATGCTGTCTTGCCGGTAGTGAGGTCATCTTCGCCTCGCACCCCGTCGATTAATAATGATGGAGGTAACAATTCGGTCAATGATGATGAAATCGATGGACCGCAAGTGTCAGAATTTCTAGACAGTCTAAGATTTAGTGATCTCGAAGAGCCTCCGTACCCTCCGGGGGATATTGGCATCGACCATCAAACAATAGATGCGATTCTGTGTCGTACTCGTCCGCCAGGGGCTCAGAAATCTATATACATGGTCGCGGCAGCCACGAGAGAAGATCGAGAATATTCAGTATTTGAACAACAATGTCACTCGAAGAACATCAAAGAGATGTCCGGACAGTCTGGCTTAGATCATCTTTCGACCTTGAATAAGAAGACTCCTCAGGTGATCGAAGAGACAACTCAAGATCGTGAACCTATTTTACAAATATCACCTAAGTATCTACCCAAGACGTCAAAAACTACCCAGAAACATCCCAGAAATTCTATTGGCCTACATACGGGCGCTGCTTCGGATCGAGCCTCAGCGACTGAAAATGCCGAGACGCATCTAGAATCCAACGTGCCACCTTTAGTTACAGGAACTGATACGACAGCAATTTCTAACTCTATCTACAAACCTAATGCGTCTGATAACGATTCTATTATAACATCGCACCCCGCAGAAAAAATAACCTCTGCGTCATGTGCCCTCCAACAAAACTTGGCAGTTCCAAAAAGTACAATACATCTCAATTCCGATATTGCGAGCAAAAATGATTCCGTTGTTTTGGCACCAAACGCTGCTGTTACACCTGATATGCGCTCGAACGTTATCGACTCAGATGAGATTTTAGTAGGCATGACGTCTAATGGTTCTACTTTTAATGCGACTGACCGCTTCATGAGCAAACTGTTACCGACACGAAATCAGCATCAAGTGGAGAGGTCCCCAATCAAGACGAGTTCCAGCCTGATTGACCAAACTGCGGCTCTCCTCACAGTGGCACAATCTCACAATGTCGAAATTAAGCAATCGCCAAGCTCAATTCCAGGCATTTTTTCCGTCGAAGAAACAAGAAAGGATGAAACCAGTGGATTCATGTCGGCAAATCAGATAGTAGAGAAAGAAACACAAAATCGTACTTCAGAGGCCTCCACTTCTGGAGATCAGGGTCCTTCACGGCCTAGACTCATTAACCCCGCAACTCGTGGAATGTCAATTCAAAAGACTGCAAAGAGAACCCTGCACGCACTATCTCCACCTGTCAATCAAATGGGTCCACCCGCGGCCATTCTTGGAGGCCTCGGAAGCGGAAGAAACACTACGAACGACATTTCAGGGAATTTGGGGAATGAAAGAGGCCTCAAAGGACCATGGAGCAGAGAAGCTTTTGATTTGTTTGGATCGTGGAGGCCTCCTATACAACAATCATGAAGAACTGTGTTATCTGCGCCTTATCTCTTGCCCCACCAGACTCTTAGGACTATCTACTTATCTAATGAACCCATGGAGTAGCCGTTTCATCCTGACATCAAGTTCCGATTGTCAAATGAGAACTTTCTTCTTAAAGCTATGAGCTCCTATTTGCCAACCGCATTCAAGAGATTTCCTCCAGGGCGTGACGAACCCAGGAAGTCGTAAAAGCTCGTATTACTTGGGAACTCTTGGGCACTGTTGCTTTAAGGGCGCTGATAGGGCGGGCTTCTATGTTTCAGACTTCACAGTCGTGTCTCTCCTGCACAAAATAATTAATTACTTCGCCACACAAGTAGTCGTCGCCGCTTTTTGTTTGAATAACCGCTACATGCATCAGGTATCGTGATCCTGCCTCATACCTAGGAATCGGATTGAGACCTAGCTATCTTATGGTTGAATTGTAATAGGGGGTTGTTTGGTGCACCAAATAAGTACCGTTTTTACAATGATGGCAGAATATACCTTGTCTCTCAAAATGCAGATTGAACCAGCCACACTTCCAGAACATCTCTTATCTCCACTTCAATTTCACTAGTAATCAGAACGAGCAAGTCCCTTGCACCGCCTTGAGGCAAGCTTTCACCGTCTCTTGGCAGCTCGTCCCATTGTTTTCCAAATATCATCATCATTTGATTGATTCGTGGCAATTTCTTCATGCTCAATTTCAATACACTCTTCACTTACTGGCGTTAACGTCACATACTTCACCGAAATTCCTGCAGTGAATAGATTCGTTTAACACATTTGAGGCGCTGGATAAATTGATTATCATGTGGCCAGCCTAGTCTCACCATCAATACATATCAAACATGCGCCCCCTCCTCTATTGGCGACCGAGTATAGATATCTTTTTCATTTGGCAACTGTCTCCTGTCAGTTTCTTCATTCATTGTTTGGTGACTTCTTCATAATATACGGGTTACCAGCACAGAAATATCCTTGTGCCCTGTTCTGTTCTGTATCCTCTCCGATCCAATATTTTAGGCTTCAATCTTACTTCAATTCGACATTTACCACCTAAGAGTCACAACCAACTGTTGAAATCACTTACTCCGGATCAGCCTACAAATATGTTCCATGGACGATTACCATCATATCCATATTTGCGGCCACCTTCGCCTGCGCCTCGATCTCGTCGGCAAAGAGTGTCGGTAAACACCTCATCAAGCCAGACATCGTCCACCTCTTCATCTCCACATACCGCCAGTGTCGAAAAGAAACCTATATCTCCGGAGAAATTCCAAAGTGCTTTAAAGCTATATGGCGAGTTCCGGATGAAAGAAGGACTGGCGCTACGCTCCCCAGACCCAAACACAACATCGCCAAGTAGCATTGTGTCATTTGGCGCTCCTGGACCTCTCACCAATGCCTCTCGATCATCTCATTCTAAAACTGCATATTCGTTTGATGCAGCCACTTCGGACTGGTCTTCGGTGATATCATTCGATACCGGCAGTCAGCATTCGGTCAAATCCAGAGCAAAGAATAAAGCAATCTCCTATCAAGGCAACCCAGTATCACAACGGAAAAGGAAAAGGTTCGGCCCTGTGGCGAAAGCCGAAACTGCCTTGATCCGACATTTAGGGGCTTGCGATAAATGTAGAGGTCGTAATGTCAAAGTATGTGATAGCAGCCTCCTTTTGTTGATACTTTGTCTAATTGCTCTGTTTAGTGTCCTTTGGAACATCACGACATCGAAAGCCTAGATCATGCCCTCCAATCGACTCCTAGCAAACAAGAATTCGACTCACAGTGTTACAACTCGACCTCCCCTATTAACGAGCCTCAAACTGCAAACACCCCTTCTGGACAAGCTACACCAATCACTTCACACGTACAATATGAACTACAGGGTATTGGTGAGAAGTTTGATATCGCGCCCGACATATCCCTCGATCACGATTTGATCTTTTCGCCCATAATTGATCTGGAGACTAGCCAAAGTCAAAATGAAAACATCCCATCGACCATGAGTCTTGAAACCCGTGTTGAACTCTACTATTCCTCCTGTCAACATGGTGGTCAATTTCCTCTTGGCGTCTGGGATCGTTCGACTTTTAAATGTTACTTTCTTGATGGCGAGTGTCCGTACTCCTGTGTTGATGAAAAATCTCTACAAGCACATTTTGAGGCCAGTCACTTCGAGTTCACCCGCATTGATCCTTGTCTTAGATGTATTTGCACTCTATGCTTTTCTGTAACTACTTCTTACACTTGTGGCTGTGGTGGTACAGCGAAATTATTCATATGTGGAAACTATATACGAACTGGTCAATATCCACCCGAACCTCCGCCTAGAACATCCTATTCCTATACTGGATTCGATATACCCACAATATTTTCAGACGATTCTTATGCAAATACAGCTTTCGGACCAGGCCTTAACTTTCACATTAATGAGACTCAGAACTTCGGCAGTGACACTAACAACATCTTTTATGGTGATGGCAGCAATATGTACCCAAGTCCTAATTCCTCCACGTATGGTTCCTACAATTACGATTCTACACAACCCGGTGGGAATCGATATAATGGATATGCATGGGCGTTGACTCTGGGAGTAAACAAGGCTACTGAAACTCCTGTACCCTATCGTGTGATGAAGTTCAGACAAACCTCGAAGCATCAAAAGATGTTGATATATGGATTGCTTTCCTTGATACTTATTTTCACTGGCTTTCAACTCTTCCCTCGGATTATGTCTACCATCTCGAAAATCGATCAGTTTCTACCTAGTATCCCAACTCTGGGATTTATAGGATTTCTGATATCTTTTGCTACAAGCTGGGCTACGAGACATGTTCATTCTACTCGCAAAGCTAAACGATGCAAAATGGTAAGTGCTGATGACTACCTATGCATTCCTTTAGTTTGGAGAAAAGGTTCTAATGATTGTCGTTTTTACAGCGTCGATGTCCACTTCATACTTTTACAGCCCTAAAACGCCAACACGACCAAATAGTAGTTCCTGTCCAGATACATGCGAGTGTTTCATGAGTTGTTAGGCTACGCACCTTGATGAATCTTACTCGCAACGCAAATGACTATTAGCCGTATAACCTACTTAGGGAACAACAATCATCACGACTAACGACTCATCACCAACCTCCTTCACAATTACGCTCCTCTCACGCCATTCGACGCAATGATATTTCCTATGTTCTATAATTTTGGGTTTAGCGTGGGATAGAATGGGTGTATATTGTCCTCTTTCTTTCCCATCTTTGCATCGGGTTAAACGTGTCGCGCTCAAAGCACAAAACACTTGCGTAAAACTCCCTTGAACTTCCCATATTTCTTACTTTTCATTGCTCAGGTTTATGGGAAATGCGGCTGCATGATTGGTACATGGATTGGGAAAAGGGTCACTTCTCTGTTACCAAGGAGTATGAAACAGGACATGAAAGATACGGATGAATGAACAGATATGATTGCAGGATTTTATGCTAGCGAAATTTATACCATTTGGGTTTTTATTTGATATATTTCTATCTTCTTTATCGCATCATTCACTCCAATTGAATTCGCCGACGAGTCGGCGGGTTTGATTTCATTTACACAACGGCTATTTCCTCATTCCTATATCTCGCACAACTCCGCCGAATTGTGCATCAATGTTAGTGCTTATTATCTACAGCTGACGTTGGATGTTTCGATTTATTTTCCATTTTTATTTTCTATTCGAAATGCAAACAGTCTACCTAGCTCCACGTGAACGAAAAAACCGTATACCAAATTACCAAAATTTAGAAAACTATTAGAACTATTTATACTTCAATACTATATGACATCATCAATAATGAATTAAATATCACAAAACCTCAATATATACAGAGTTGAATATCTCTTTTTGCTAACTTTGTTTTTTGAGATTGAAAAATCAATAGGCTGATTTGATATATAATTTTGAAAGAGAACTTTTTAGATGTGCGGCTTTTTTCGTTCACGTTGAGCCTAGTACTCAAAGCGATCCAGCTGTTGAAATCAATCCACTTTTTGGAGTTACAATACAACGCACTGAGTGCCTGTGTAACACGTGATTACCAACCTCCGCGGTGGGGTGATGAGGGTGTTGATTACAAATTCAAGTGTTTTGGCTTTTTACCCAACACAATGTTGCAGCTTTGTCGGCTGAAAAGGGGTGAACATCTGCTCATCATGGATAGATTTGTAATAACCTGATTGATATGGAAGAAGGTGGAATGTAAAATACGAGTGCGAACTGGAGACGGAGACGGATTTAGAAACAAGCCACGGGTAGAAATGTGGAGATGCTTGTTGTACCTGTGTTATCATCCACCCACCTTGGTATCTATAAAACGAATGAGCTACCTTCGATGACATGTAATATGTGAACACTAACTAATCTTCTTCACTTCTCTCTTCCCTTTCGCAAACAGTCCCGCTTCAAAGTCACAAAGCACTTGCACTCACAAACGTACATTCAATCATTCATCTAAAATGGCTCTCACACTCTACGATATCTCAATTGTCCCTTTCATCAACAGCCTCAAGACATTATCAAGTCAGTCTTGCCTATCTCATTCATTTTATCTCTCCATTTCACTTTGTACGGTTATTAACAGCATCTCCAGAACTTCTCGAAAAAGGACAAGCACACTTTGAAGATGAATCTAAAATTATCAACGCAAAATTGATTGATGATATGGGAGATTTGATTTTCCAGGTCCAAAGAGTTTCCGACTCTGCTAAGGGATTGGCAGTCCGGGTTGGTGGTGCGGAAAACGTTGCTTTGCCGGACAATGAGACGGATGTGAGTTTGAGCTTTTTTTTTCGAGTAGAGATGAGGGTTATTGGGTTTGCTAGAGACAAATTAGTTCATCGAGTGATGAATATGCATCTTTGTGATCACCCGTATTTGGGTAGAAGTATATGAGTTGAGATCTAGCATTTGGCCAAGGTCTAAGGTTCGGGGTAGAGGAGCTTGTGTAGGCACATGTCCTCCACTCGCAGCCCAAAGCTTCTTGCCTTTTGCCTGCCGCATTTCCTTTTCCTTATCTTGTTTATTCCTCGAGCCCTCCACCATACGAGATTCCATCATTCTAACAACTTCTACAGTTCGCCGGTCTCTATACCCGCATCAACCGCACAATCGAGATTCTCGAATCCCTTCCCTCTACCTGTACAGATGGTAAGGAAGATTCAGAGGTAGTATTGAAGCTCCCAAGTGGAGACCTGAAATTCACTGCCAAGGATTATGTTCTTAATTTTGCGACTCCAAACTTCTACTTCCATGTCGTTACCGCTTATAACATTTTGAGGTATGTGTCTAATATATCTATTTCTCTGGAGATAAAAAGATGACTAGGCGGAGGGATTTTGATAAGAAGTTTGGAAGATAAGCTAACGCGAATGTGTGTATAGAAAGGAAGGCGTACCGGTTGGAAAGTTTGATTTCCTTGGAAGAAAATGATTGATAATACTATAGATGAGGAAGTATGAAAATGGCGTTTTACTACCATGATGGAAATTGGGAATTCACCGATGGCATAGTTTCTAGCTCCAATACCAATGAAAATATCCATTCTGAAGACAATTCTGTATATGTGCGATTTACCTGTGGGCGCTTTTCCAGTCTCCTTATTTCCTAGTACGTAAGTGTTAAATATCAGCTCTAGCGATTAAAGATACTTTAATATTCATTATTAACTCTTCACGTAAGGCTGAGAGCAAAACGCTGATTCACTTCCACAATAAGTAGTATCATCTAATCAAAGCTAGCGCATTCTACTAATGAATAGCTCCCCCCAAATCTCAGAAATCCTTTACGCTCGCCTTTTCATCGGTTCCCATAACACGATGACGTCAATTTCGAGATCGTTCAGATGTGCAACAAGAGGGTTGTTGGGGGGCCAAGGCTTAGTTCGGATGGTTTTAGATTCAATTCTGTTTGTTTGTGGGATGATAGTGTGTCCCAGTTTTCTGACTTCAGATTAGAGTCTCTTTGGAGGGGGTTTGATGTTCGAGGAGCGAGAAAACTTCTCAATCGGTATGAACGATTTGGTATGTGAAGTGTATGTTAGCACTAGCATCTAGCTAGTTTATCTGGGAAAGAAGATATTGTATTAGGAGTTCATGCAGAATCAAGAGTCTTTCTTCGTAAGAGCATAATGGCCCTCTTACATCTGCCGTTATTTTTGCATTCAAAAATCTAGATCGTACTTAAACAAGCATTTTACTCTCTTGGGGCCGTTGGAAGATTTCCCTTTTGGTGTTATGGTCCTGTTATGGTCCTTGCTGTACAACATTTGGATTTCTAGGATTTCATTAATCAAATACGGTGTCCATAGGTGAAGCAAGTGAAGGTTAGTGTCGGCCTAGATTTGTTTTGGCTTTCTAGCTCTATACTCTAACCAAGCGAAAGAACACAAGATTCAAAACTAGATTGACGGAATGGAAATTCCCCTGCTGGTATTCTTAGGGAATCTCAACAATCTTTGTTGAAGTCCAACAATGGGAGCTTCTTGATATTCAAACATATTTGGGACCTCCAGTTCGTTGGGAAAGACTTCACTTTCTTGGAACACATATTCCCCTTGAACGATTAGGTTTCTTGGAATCCACCAGTTAATACAGATTTTGAATTTAGTAAATTGCTGATCTCTATTCAGGGAGTCATAGCATCGTGAGCTTCCACGTCTAGTCTGTCTGCTAATTTGATCATTCGGAGTGTGAGACTAGCTCATCACCTTGAGCATACAAGTTCTAGTAAAATATGGCGAGATATTTGAGCTAGATTTGAACACCGAAGACAGATGGACCATGGTAGGGGTCAAAGTCAAACTAGTTGTAGGGCAGGAAGAAGCATCTATGAACTATGTCATGAAACCAAAACATGGGCAATGCACTGCAAACCAAATTACTCCCTGAATCCTCTTTTTTTTTTTTTTTTTTTTTTCGTGTGAAGTCATGGCATCCTGCACACAGATGAACAAATTAATTTTCTCTGCCTATATTCAACCTTTATCTCTCATCAACCATCCAGCTTTGTCAACCCACCCAGATAAACTTCATCACTTAATCGTTTTTCGAAAATGGCAACCAAATCGCCATTCCACTACCATCAGAGTCATTACTTTATGTCGCAACTACGCAAGTATGCCGAGATCTCCTAATGCGTATATTTCAGAGTACTGACTGACGCATTCATGACAAGTCTTGATATGTCTAAACAACCCATCTCTCGCTTCGTGGTACTAGTTCCCAAAGCGAAAATTTACCGATATCTGTAGAAACAACAAATCCACAACTGCACTCTAAAAAACACTGTAGAAGCTTTGCAACTGGCTACATGATACAGGATTGTTTTCGGTTTGTTTCTCTCTCGACACATCGTCGCAACCCGCTCAACTCCCTTGTATTTGTGCTTTTGCCCCCTTCCCTCCTCCGCCTAAAAACCTTCCCCAGACTGCAAACCGTAAACTCAAATGCCTATACCGAATCTACAACACGGACAAGCCACTTGAGCTCTTCCAGCCTCGTTCAGACCATACAAGAATCCAATCCGACTTTTAGCATTCTCAAAACGAGGCACTGATGATGAAGAACATGAATACATTTACTCGAATGCAATACCTTAAGTCAATTTCAGTTTTACAAACCCACCCTCATTATCCAACTGCACATCAAATCAAAAAAATCATATATCCAACTTCCTTTCCCTCTTCTCCCCCTTTCCCTCCCACATTTCCCAAAATCTACAAAGTTAACACTCAAACTTCCGAACCGTTACTTCATTCCCCATCCCCAATACCCTCCAACAAAACCACGCTCCCGTATTCATCATCTATCCTTCAATTCTGAACCCCATCCTCGAATCCCATTCCTTCCCCCTCTAGAATAAGCACAGCACATACTCCATCAAAGACTTAAAAAAAACATATCCCCTCTCCCTCTAAGAAAGTGTATCTAAAATACTAGTATGCAATATATACCCTCCCTATCACATTTAACACACAATCTCCAGCAGTTCAGTGTTTCTGCGCATGGTTGTTCACTCACTCCACCATATCCAGAGACCGAGAGAAATCGAGTATCACAGGATGCCTGGGTGAGTATTCAAATTCGAAGAAACCATTTAGTATTGTATTATTATTTTTATATTCTTCATAAGTATTACAATCGTTCTATAATATGCATATGCTAGGTATCATTCCAGCATTCATCTTGGATCAAGATATCCCCATCCCAAACATCAAGTCCAGTACCGTAGTAAGAGAAAAGCCTCGGCCAATATATGTCTTGTATATATGACCAGTGACTTGTGTGAGATATTACAGAAGCGTTAGTTCATGACCACTAAACCCCATCCCAAATCCAAACAAAAGCCCAAACCTTATGCCAAAGGCTTTCTTGCAACCATCAAATACATAGGGGTAAACAAATCCTCTCTAGCACCAGCAACCAAACAATCAGCAGCCAAAGCCAATGAATCAGCAGTCTTTTGTGTTCCGTGTGGTGCTAATTTAATGTACTCCAAAGCACCAACAAATTTGTGTACTAATCCTCGACCAACCTTGGTCATACGGGCAATGGTAAAGAAATCTCCAATGGTACCCATATGCTTGAATTCACCAGCCAAAGGATAGTACCATGGAGTAGCATCTGGTCTCTTGGCCAAATCCTCATTGAGTACGAGTTCAAAACCAGCAGCTTTGATAGCGGCGATACCCTCGGAAATCTTGACCATGTTGGAGATTCCGTCACCTTGCTCAATACCGAGACGAATCTCACGATGATGTTCATTATCGTTATCGTAGTTATCGGTCATGAGCCATTCGTAGACACCGAAAGTTCCACCAGGCTTGAGAACTTTGAAAATTTGGGAGTAAACACCTTCGAGGGATGGGGCGTGGACAGTTGCTTCAATTGCATAAACAGCATCGAAAGAGTTTTCTGGGAAAGACATTTGCTACAAAACTGTTAGTTGTAGCACAAAAGAGAAAAGCCAGTGCCAATGAAGATTTTGTAAAGTCTTCATCAGTGCATATGGTGAAAATTGTCTCATGACTTGATCTCTCAAGCTCTGAAGTAGCAAATACTTAAAAATTGCGTAGCATCATATAGACTCCACAAATCTCCGTTGTTTGAAATTAAGAAAGGATGAACATACCATGAAATCTCCCTTTACGAATTTCAATTGATCAGACATACCCTCCTTTGCCGCATATCGAGTCGCACGCTCAATTTGATAATCGTTGTTGTTCAAGCCAGTGATGTGTGCTCCAGTGAACTTGGCAATCTCTCTTGCTGGTCCACCAACACCGCATCCGACATCCAAAACTTTGTCACCGTCCTTGATGCCAATCTTGGCTGCGAGGTAATGTTCGTGACGGGCAATGGCTTGGTAAAAGGGTTCACCGTATGCGAAACGACAGAAATGGAAAGATTGTCCCCATCCATATTCGTAAAGATCGGTTGCAAGATTGTAGTAACTATACATACATTAGCATCGAGTCTTGCTTGAGATTCATGGGATAACTCACTGTCTAGTCAAAGTAGCATATTCTGCAACACGAGCATCTCTGTCTTCTTTGGTCTCGTTCTTAGCAGCCTTGTCATCCCAATGCTTGAAGTATTCATCAACAGCGGCCTTTTGAGCTGAAGAGTCCTTTCCCATCATAGCACGGAAACCACCCTCGGCATTGGATGAATCCTTATGCATAGCTTTGTTGAAAGCAGCATCGCGGGAGTGGTCCTCGTTCTCAAGTTTGCTGGGAGCCATTGTAAATATTTAATTGAATTCGTGAATTAGAAGACGTATTATTAAAAGAAAGAGGTATTCGAGTTGATCGAATTTTGAAGAATTAAATAAAGGTAAAGTAAAGTTAAGTGGAATGGTTAAACGTTTAGGTTATTGAAGAAAGGGGAATTTCTGATAGATATTTATCGACACATTGAAATTATGGCCAGGGTAATTTAGTTACCCCTAGTCGTATAGCGAATCGTATTCGTGTACTAGGCCCGAATTGACAAATGTAAGGGGTCTCAAGCCTCTAATTGGTCATTGAGCCTCAACCATGAATGGGGAATTTTCGATAGGCGGCGGGACAGCAAATTGTGCAGATTAGACTCGAAAGGCTGGGCAATGGAATCGTTGGCATTTTTGGACACACAGGTAGTGAAAAGAAACGGTGAATGAAAGGTCAAATTGAGGATTTCTATCATGGTAGACCGACATCTCGGAATCCTTCAAAGTATTCACTTGTAATAAGACTGTGAAATTGGTTGAAAGGTATACAAGATGAAAGAGTTGGAAAGATTATATCTGCTGGGTAGGAAAAGGCAAAGAAGTCCATTGTTTTGATTGGTGAGGCTATATATCAGCCTTGTCACGTGTACACATGTCCAACTGTGTTAGTCAAATTCCTGATTTCGAATTTGTTCGCCTCTTCTTCAGCCTTTCCTAGCTTTCTATCATCAAAATATCAACGTCACTTTGTCGCAAAAGACACTCTGAAGCACACAATATCGACACCATTTCCTACAAAACTCATAATAACATATAAGCTCCTCAATCATGCCACCACAAATCAAACAAGATCTCAATCGTTCTGGCTGGGAAACCACCGACTTCCCCTCCGTCTGCGAAAATTGTCTTCCCGATAACCCTTTCGTACAAATGATTAAACAAGACCACGGCGAAGAATGCAAACTCTGCACACGACCTTTCACCGTCTTTCAATGGAAAGCCGATCGTACAGCTCGTAGTAAACGCACCAATATCTGCCTCACATGCGCGCGATTGAAGAATTGTTGCCAATGCTGTATGTTAGATTTGAGTTTCGGATTGCCGATAGTGGTCAGAGATGCGGCGTTGAAGATGATTGCCCCGGGACCGCAGAGTGAGGTCAACAGGGAATACTATGCACAGAATCATGAGAAGGAAATCGAGGAGGGGAAGGGAATGGAAGAGTATGAGAAGACAGATGAGAAGGCTAGAGAGCTTTTGAGGAGGTTGGCGAACAGTCAGCCTTACTTCAGAAAGGGGAGAAAGATGATTACAGACAGCGAAGGCAGTGGTAGTGGTGCTGCAAATGGAAGTCAAAGTGAGAAAGGAATAGCATTGGCAACTAAGGGACCAGGACCGATACGAACACGAGATGGACAGCCAAGCAGGGGTGCTGGTCGGGGTGGTAGAGGCGGGGCCAGAGGAGGGAGAGCTTTCCCTAGTGCGGCGCAGTTACCACCAGGGCCTCAAGATATTTTACCACCTTCCGATAAATCAATAACTTCGCTTTTTATTACTGGTGTTGAAGACGACTTGCCAGAATATAAGATTAGGGATTTCTTCTCGCCATACGGGAAATTAAGATCATTGGTCTGTTCGCACATGTCACATTGCGCATTCATTAATTATGCGACGAGGGAAGGAGCCGAAGCTGCAGCGGAAGCTTTGCAAGGAAAGGCTATAATTGCAGGTTGCCCATTGAGAGTACAGTGGGGAAGACCTAGACCCATTGGTACCATGGATAAGGATGAGCGTATAGCTACCGGCAGGGAAGGGCGATCCGCGTTTTCGAGTTCGGGTTCGGGTTCACAGAGAAGAGCGACTGAGGGTGGTGCTTCACAAGTTGCAGCTCCTCGGGATGATTTGGCTAGTATGTCGGCAGTTCCTGCTCCACCTGGTGCAGGCGACGTGCAGTATGCTAGTTTGGCCGGCAATTAAGGAGATTGATGAATGGAGTTTGTTCTTTCGGGTGTTTTGGAGTTGGGAAGCTAACGGGTCTAGGAAGTGGAGTGCTTTTTGTATGTTTAGAAATACATTGCATATAATGACAATTGTGGCCTCTATGGTCACGACATATACCCATCTTACTATGTCAATCTGGCTGTAAAATGTGCTCGCTGTGCATGTCATCATTTTGGCCCTCTCAATCCTAGCCTCGATGTCCTGTATTTGTCAATCCACTTTTCTGCCCCTAAATCTTATCGTCTTCAGAAACTGGTGTATCCTCAGATAAACTAGTCCTTACACGTCTTCCCATCAATGGTGACGTTCTTCCCATTCGGCATCTTAATCGTATCATTGTCCCCTCGTTCCGTGTGTTCGTGAATGTTTAACTCTGTAACTTGTGAGCTTATTTTGATCTCTCCCATCTTACGAAGATTTGGGACCTACTATATTTCTCATCGCCCTCTGCTTTCTGTCCCTGCACCACATTTCGCCTCAAGAATTGTGCAACATCTTCTGCATGCGCAATGGCAGCTATAGATTCTGGTGATTCGGGAGCGAGAGATCGGTTGGCGAAGAAAGTGCTACGGGCTTGTTCACGCGCGGAAGTGAGAACCGCAATATCTTCTACTAGGGGGTTAGATACTGGTTGCTCTTGAAAGTATCGTTGTGAGATGCGCAGGAAACCACGAACCATTGAAGGCGACTCGAGTCGCGCGAAGAAGATGTCTGTAGGCTGCTAACGCCATGGCTCTTGATATCAGTAAAACTATATAGCATATTTTGGTCAGCATACTTCTATTCTATGAGAAAATTGAACGATATTGATATATCCATTTGTCAGCCTTTCTTTTGGGCAGTGATAACTATCTCAAAAGCCATTTTTAGGTGGAGCTGTGCCACATCCTGCCTTGTGCCAGAAAGCAAGCATCTTCTGAGTTCCATTCACGGATCAAAAAAAGAAAAAAAAATCATAGATGCAAAGAGGTAAATAGAACTACTAGATGTAGACTATAGTGCAGCCTTGGAAACCACAGAAGTTGGAAACTTTTTAAGGAGACATACAAGATACATGGACAGATTATTAACACAAGAAGAACATTTCCGACTACATCGGTATATCCAGATTATAAGGATTGCAGTGGGACTGCAAGTTCCCCAGGGCATTTTACATGACCCATGATATGGAACGACATTATAGACAGTGGGGGTCGAAGGCAACGCAGCCCGGGCTTTAAGTACAAGGGATATCTCGTCTAAAACACCGACGGTCCAAGAACAGGTTATGATTGGGGCTTTTGTAGACAGTATATGAGCCCCATGAAGACATCCAACAACCTTTAAGAGCAGATTTTCACGTCTACAGCGTCCAGCCCGGTCTTTCGGGCCTCTCACACCACGACATGGCGCGAGAAAAACGAAGGCAAATGCACAACTTGCTCAAGTCCTTCATCTAAAAGTCTAAGTTTGAATCCAAGAAGCTTAACTTCTCCAACAGAATACGGATTCGTTGAGAAACACAATGAAACTAAACCGTGTTCCCCAATGAATCGCCAAACAAGACAAAACTGTTCAGCAGAAGCCGAAAGCCATGAAAAGTCCAGTCCAACTATGGTTACTAGAGAGCCCAAGGCCAACTGTCCATAATCTGGGCGGGCCTTGATGAAGAAGCCCGTCCGAAACGCAGCCAAAAACGTATCAATGGAATCAAGATGATGCGACTGGACAGAAAAGCTATTTATATCTTGCTGTCTGAATGATTATCACAGCAAGAAGACATATGTTTGCGACTGTGGATATGTTCGCATGTTTCACGCTCCGACAACCCCCTTAGCAAGTATTGACGAAATGCCCCGTGAATATTGTCTAAAAAAAACTTGAAGGGGGAGAGAGAGAAAAGAACAAGGGAGAATGGAAAGCTGAAGGAGGAGAGATCTGAGCTATATTACGCACCTTTAGAAACTTTGGCGAAAGTTCGTTATATAGAGCCTACAAACGAGAGGGAGGAGAAAACTGAGGTTTGATCAAATGCTAGCAGGAGACTCAAAAGATTGGCCTCAATAAGAACTAATATCTATGAAAATGAGAGATCAAATTCGAACACGGTGAGGAAGATAAAAAGACTGGAATCTCTGTTAAGAATCGCAAGGAAAGTGATGCAACGTGATCTCAATACAGCACAGGAATTCCGTTCAAGCACGTTAATAAAGATCTCTTGGTGAAAGACTTTGGTCTGCTTAGCTAAGCATTCTTTTAGTCCACCATCAGGCCTCTTGAAGAAGTGGCATTCAATGTTCGACACAGAGTGCCATATCTAAACAGAGTATATGGTTTACAATACAATCAGTCAAGTCAGTTCTTCAAATTCTTTTCTAACCTGAGATCTGAGAGTAACATGCAGTTAAACATTATTTGAGCACCCTAAACCATAGCCAATAATGTACACCAAATTTGTAAATTTCTATTGGCACATGCAGAGCATTGAAATAAGTCAAAATAATTCTCACACATTGAATAGCAACCTGATGAAGCATGAAATTTTAAACAATGGCACCAACATCTTATGTAAATGATTTAATATCGAATTCTGGGTTCTACTTGGACGTCGAATGTGAGGATCTTACACGATTGGAGTCGCAAGCAAGTGTTATCTAGAAGCGGCTGCGCGGCATAAAACATGGGCGGTGAATTTAGCGAACAATTTTTTCGATCCCAGCATTCTAGCCTTTTCTTTCTCCCCTCCAACTTGCAAATAAAACATTCAATAATTAAAAATGGCGTCCCATACTCAAGTCGCTTTACCCCTCCCTGTCCTTCCAGAAGGATGGTCCGCCGAGAAGGATTTCAACGCCGTTGGTAGCGTTTCTGCTGCAACTCAACGAAGCCTTGAGCCTGTTGGTCCTCACTTTCTCGCTCACGCCCGCAGAGCTCGTCACAAGCGTACCTTTTCTGAGGATGACCGTCTCGAAGCCCAGAATAACGTCAAGAAAGTCGAAGATGATGATCTTGGTGAGATCAGCGAAGCTGAGGACCCAATGATGTTGTCCCGGGATGCTAAGGACTGGAAGGTAAATTCAAATATCTGCCAACCCCACTATACTTTTGCTAATACTCGGCCAATAGAACCAAGATCACTATGCTGTTCTCGGTCTCAGCAAATACAGATACAAGGCTACAGAAGACCAAATCAAGAAGGCACACAGAAAGAAGGTCTTGAAGCATCACCCTGATAAGAGAGCTGCCACCGGTGCCACTGAAGATGACAACTTCTTCAAGTGCATTCAAAAGGCCACCGATCTCCTCCTCGATCCCGTCAAGCGTCGCCAATTCGATTCCGTTGACGAAGCCGCCGATGTTGCACCACCATCCAAGAAAGACCAAAAGGACCAGAAACTCTTTTACAAAAAGTGGAATTCATGTTTCAAGGCCGAGGGTCGTTTCTCCAAGGTCCAGCCAGTCCCCAAGTTTGGTGATATCAACAGCTCCAAGGAGGAGGTCGAGAATTTCTACAACTTCTTCTACAACTTCGATTCATGGAGATCGTTCGAATACCAAGATGAGGATGTTCCAGATGATAACGAGAACCGTGATCAAAAGCGTCACATGGAGCGTAAGAACAACAACGCACGTAAGAAGAAGAAGACCGAAGATTCTGCTCGTCTAAGAAAGTTGTTGGATGATGCCTCCGCTGCTGATGAGCGTATCAAGCGTTTCAGACAAGAAGCAAGCAAGGAGAAGAACAAGAAGAAGTTCGAGAGAGAGGAAGCCGAGGCAAAGGCCAAGGCCGAGAAGGAAGCTCAAAAATTGGCCGCCGAGAAGGAGGCTAAGGAAGCTGAGGAGAAGGCCAAGGCTGACAAGGAGCAAGGAAAGAAGGCCAAGGAAGCTGCTAAGGCAGCTGTCAAGAAGAACAGACGTATCTTGAAGGGAAGTGTCAAGGATGCCAACTACTTTGCCGGAAGTGGAGATGCACCAGCATCTGCTATTGACAGTGTCTTGAACGATGTTGAGTTGGTTCAAGGCAAGATCGATCCTGATGAGTGCGCTGCTTTGGCTGGCAAGCTCAACGGCTTGAAGATCGCTGATGAAATTAAGAGTGTCTGGAGCGAGGAGGTCAAGAGATTGGTTGGTGCTGGTAAGCTCAAGGAGGGTGATGCCAAGAACCTTGCTTAGAGTTCGGATGAATCTTGTACTTGTACATGATGGGGCGTAGTGGTAGAAATAATTAGATATAGAATGAAACTTCATGACCTTTCTAGCAATTTTCGACTTATCTCGTGTGTTTGTGTGTGCTCTTATGTATTATGTATTTTACAAATCCGCCCTTGGGGGCGAATCAAGCGAGCTAGCTACTTCTCCGAATCCTCATATTATCGTAGTTCCAGCTTACACCAATATTTTAGATGAAATTCCTGGGAATTATTCCCTTTCCTGTCCCTTTTTGGTGTGTGCGATATGCACAATACTCCCATTAAATAACTTGCTTCTAAACCACATTTTCCTCTTCTCGAACTTCCTCCACATTCGTATAGTGGTTTTATATCATGCACAATCTCGCCTTACATTATATCACATTCAGTGTATCACGATTCTATTCCACATAGGCAGCAAGATTGATGTTTATCAATTTTTGATTAGCAGCTAGATAACTAAAGAACTAAGGAAATAAAGAGAAGTAGCAAGGGAAGTGATATGAGATCGTGCCTGTCGTCATCTGACAGCGCAGACCTGGCAATAAAAACGTAAATGTAAAACTGAATATTCGGCTGTCTCCTGTCTGATGTCACTGTTGAATGCCTGATCCAAAGATCTGGTAACTAATGCAATGTTTTAGGAAGATAATATGCTGATATTGCGATTTCTTGTTCATAAGGCCGTAAATTCGTAACTTCGTGAAATAATGAATATTTGATAATTGGATGCTGATAAATACGCGTAAATGCATGGCGGAGCAAGATGGCAGTTTTCGATATTCTGATAAGAAATTGTACTCCCTGGTAGGGAAGCTCGGCTGATGCAGAGCGATGCGAAATAGGGGAACAAATGGAAAATATGCTGTGGACTGCGAGGTTGAGGGCTGAGGGTTGAATAGGAAAATGCAGAAGATAAGATACCGCAGAAGGATTTAGACATCGCTGCCCGAGTCATCAGCGTCTAAATCGGAATCGAAATTACGATCCTTCATAAGATCATCGATATCAGGAACAGCATCTCCCTCTGCTTCGTTTCGGTCACTGTCGAGGTTTGCATCACTTGACTTCGTCTTGTCTTCCTTGGGCTCATCAGATGGCTCGGCTTGCCAGTCTTTGTAAAGAGCTTCGATTATCCTTGGGAGGATTTTCTGCAATTTGACCTTCGTCAATGAGGTTTTCTGCCTGTTACTTCTGCGATCTCCACCCATAGTGTGTTGATCGAGAGTAGCAGTCATTTCGTCCTTGAACTCCTTGATGATTTCTTTGTATCTCTCCTCGAATTGGGTGTGGAGATCTCCACACATACGTCGGAGAGCAGCCTCCAATTCAATACAGCAGGCTTCATACATAGCTTTACCTCCAGGACCATTCAAGTGCTTCTTATGCGCAAGTTTTTTGCGTGCATAAAGCCCCTTACCTGTTCTAATGTTTAGATATCATCGTTGTAACACAGATTGTAATGAATTACTTACCCTTTTCAGCGCCACACTTTTCATAGATAGGCATCCAAGCCTCTTCACAAATTGGCTTCACCAATCTCCATGCATCTTTCGCCGCTGTGTCAAAATTCGCGAAAACAGCATCGGCTCTGCTCCTAAATCGACGTACATTTCGGAGAACACTATCGTGTAGGTACTCAAAGACTTCACGTAGTGAGGGCGAGATACCCAATGCTGCAGACATGAGATTGTCCGCATAATCAATGAGGCACTTTTCGACCTCTTGAACATATTGCGAAATCAATGTAGGTATATTCACATGAAAGGTTTGTGCCCATTCTTTTTTGATGATATCAACAAACTCGCCGTGTCTGATTCATGTTAGTAAAGCAATATAAAACTTGACGGATAATACTCACATTTCCTCATTCCAGTCGAACAAGCCGGCATGGGAGCTCTTCCATACCCCGAAATTCTTGTTAAGAGCTCGATGTGTACTCCAAATTATTGGTTTGGAGACCCATACGGTTTTTGTTACTCTCTTCTTAAGCTTGGTAGCTGCTTGCTTGGAGATCTTCGGAAAGCTACTGACAAGACGCTCTTTAACCACTTGCTCTGCCGACTTACCGGTGGTAATATGCAAATGAGCGAAACTCTTCGCGTACAATGTTAGTCTTGAAGCTTCTTTTGAAGGGGCAAAGCATACCTCGTCAATATTCTTAGAAACTTGAGCTATCTTTCCCTCCAATTGTACTCTTTCTTCAGCGGTCATTTTGAAAGATGCTGTTGTATCTTCTAACCACTTTTCCAGCCGGGCAAAAGCATTGTGAAGCTCCTCATTGAATGCAAGCCCATTTTTGAGACGAGTTTCCCATGTAGTTGAGATCAGCCCGTCCCGCAAACCCGGAATTCCTGTATCAGCTTTAGTTTTAAACCCTATCTCCATGGCCTTGGCTTCATTCCCATCAACCAGGTACTTGAATGCTAAAGCAGAGACACAATATACAGGCAAAGTTCTGTGAGACTTCTTGTCACTGATTTCCTTTCGCGCAGCCTCGTAATCCTTCGTGATTACGTCAACTTGGAATTTCTTCCGATTCACAATACATTGGTTCATAATGCGGAAGTCTGCATTCAGCTTCATCTTGGTGAGATTCTCCTTTTTGGCGTGCATTTTCAATGACTCAACGCTCTCTTTATTGAGTTTATCATGGGTTTCGGCACGCAGTTTCCGCAAAGAGAGATAGTACCTGACCGCTTCGCGATCTTCTGGTGAAGCTGTAGGACCAGCTTGAAAATTAGCATCTATACATGAAGAAATGAGGACCGTAGCATACCTGATGGAGCCGCGCCTCGCTTGCGCTTCTTGTCTTGGTTCTGAGCACCACCTTGGCTAATGATCTGCTCAAATTGGTGTTTTCGTTCCACTAACATTTCATTGCATCTCTGTAAGACTTTCTCTAGTTTTTTAGCTGTTAATTCCTTATCCTTCAACTCTTTGTTAACTTGAGTGATGGTTTCTTCACAGCTACTGCTAAGTTTGACATCCTCCAAGATAGCCCTATCCAATTCAGGATGATCGTTAATGTATGTATCCGGTTGAATTGATGAATCTATCGCGGTGATTATGAAGAAGATTGAATCTTTCAAATAAAGTCCATCCAGCTGCATAGTACGTCGCCGAACATCATTGAGTGTGTCTTTGGCCCCCTTATCTGTGGCGGCTCGTTTGGCATCCGCCGTAACACAGCAGAGAGCCAAGTTTTTCATATACTGCGCAGCCGTCTGCGATCTTGCTGCACTCGTGTCATGGTTTCCTGGCAAGTCGACAAGTACAATGCCGGTTTTGAGAATGTCGGCCTTTATGTAAAGCTTAACAACCTTCACAAGGGGCCAAAGTGAGTATGCAAATCCGTCTCCGATTTGCTTGCTCTTGTCGATGAACGGCTTGATGCTCTTAGAAAACTCCCTGAGACTATCCTTCTCAATTATTCTTCTCTGTCCCAACATCTGTTTGACATTTAAGTCTTCTAGGAGCTCTTCCACTGATAGATTCTTGAGCGCATCTAGCGACCTTAACCCCTTGAAGACACATTTGTATTTGTCAAATGTGAATTCCATCCGTTGCTTAAGCTCCGGATCTACTTCATCGTCTTCTTCCTTTTCTTGAGCATCCCAGGCTTTCTTGTCCTCAAAGAGCTGCTCAAGCTCTTTTCGAATTTCGCTCTCCGCAATAGGTAGCACCTCTGCAACATAGTGATAGTCAGACCTGGTGTTGTAAGAAATCTCAACGATGACAGACGTAGAAGCCTCTTCATGGCTGATCGGTAGAAGATTCCTCTCAGATAAAAGCGCGTTGATCAGCGAGGATTTACCAGCTCCACTGCAACCGAGAAAACCAATGTAAATCTGGTTCTCTTTCTTCTGCTCCGAAACCTTTTCTTTTTTTGTTATCAGCAATCTAACATTGGAAAAGAGACTGAGATTGTAAAGGGGCCTTACTTAATGATGACAGCTCGAATTTCACAGCTGGGTCAAAATTCTCATATTGAGCCATAGTATTCATCACGCCCCTTAAAGCTGCAAGGGCTGAATAAGAAGCAGCTTCAACAATCTTAACCTTTTGCACAACTGGCATTTCGCCGATCTTCTGCCATAACGGCGTAGGAAGTGCAGGTTTTACGTGCGGTTCCGGTGTTATAAACTGATCAGAATCTCGGTCTTCGACTTTTGGTGATGGAGATCGCATCGCTGTTTAGTGTGAGTGGGTTTTAAGTCCGGAGAGCGCCAGTGAGCATTCCTTACCTTCGAGTTTTACTTCTGCCAACCTGATCTTGTTTAAAGTAACTGGTTTTTGCAAATAACAGAGCTTTCATAAGCTCAACGCGTGGCTCTTTTAAAGGTTGTTTGATGGGAATTAAGAGTATTGTGTTGGAATTTTTGTTGTTGTTGGAGAAGGTGTTGAGATGATCGAAGGTGAGCAATAAGTCACTAGTATATTATTGTTCACTAGTGAATTGCAGCTCCAATAGAGATCGATTTAGATGGAGTCCAAAGGTGAACCTATGAACGTGAGGAAGCAGCGGTAAGGACGAGATATGTTGGTGCCCGAAGTGGCCTTTAGAAGCAGAAGCAGTGTGGGTAAAAGGCAGATGTGGAAGATAGAGTGCTTTACAGTGAAATGTGCAGGCAAATGTCAGTAAGTAAATGGTAGTAAGGCGAGTGGGTGGATGTCAAAAAAGATCGTCGAAATTCTAAAAAAGAAAAAAAAAGGGATGCTTTCAAGAGTATAGCTTTCGCTGGCATGATAAGAAGCTATTCCCGAATCGAAATTGGCAAGTAGATTCACTGATGAGTAGATTGTATCCTCAGTTAGTGTTGAGCAATTAGAGCCGGGTGTATGTATCTTTTTGGTGCCGTCGTCCTTTGCATAGGAAAGCGTCGCAAGTAAAGCTCATTGTCTCGAGGTATAAGGAAAGAGATATTAAGCAACAAGAAAACAGCACCTTTGCTCTAATCATTGCCTAATTACCAAAGCTCTGTGAGCGCACTAATATTGGAGAAGACATAAACACGTTGAGGTTCCCAAACGTTCTGATCCATTCATCTATCATATGTACATACATTTCCTGATAGTGCTTCACCTCCACCAATATACGATGCCACATGAACAGTTCATGGGCCGTAGTGTGCGTAAATTTGTCTTTTGCGTAGGTGCACAGGGGTTTCGCCTGCGGGGGTATCTGGAATAACCTTTTCAATTTTCTATGAACATCACGGATAATTAGTAGTTGCCCTTCATCCCAGTGAGTGTTACAGGCATGACATACCAGATTATCAAAGACACATTTGTTAAGCTTCCACTCCTGTGGTCGACATTGCCATAGTTGTTGATTGTTATTGTCGAGGCATTTCCTGTAACATTGTTAGATATGACTGATTCTATCACATCCGGACTCCGTGAGAATATAACTTGCCAGTGTTTCCTGAACTCCTCAAGACAGTGTTTGTTCACATCTTCAATTCTATGATTGGCGATTAGCCTAGAGTTCTACTGGTAAAATTCAAGTATCCAGCCAGGGTTCGCTCCAAATCCTGAGTCCCTTCATCGATGTTCGAAGTTGCACATCCGTAGCCTCAGAAGGAGTAGCACTTACACGCTCCTCGCACACCTGGTAACTCTTCGGCCCTCTTTTAGACAATCGATTTCTCCCTTTCCGGGGTTGTCGTTCTTGCATTGCATAAAATCGTCATTGTAGGGTCTGCATCTTGCACCGATAAAGAAACTTGCGGACAATAATGGCGCCGAACTGCTACCAATTTCTGTGACGGGTGGAATATCCGCAGGTAACGGGGTAGTGTCAATCAAGACTTGCTGATTGAATCTGTGATCGCGGTTAGCATCAAGTAGAAGTACGGTAATGTGCACGAATAAGAATATACCTAGGTTGACGGGCGGCCATTTTGAGATATGTTGTGAGGAGATACTGGGTTCGCAAAGCCCGTAATTGAGTGTTTTCGAGGTTCAATGCAGTATGAAGCTTTAAGGTCAAGTCAAAAACGCGGAATTTGATTGGCTCATCAGCCGACCTCTCAGCAGTCGCGACCGATCAAAAGAGCTTCGTCCCGACAACGAATTTATGTTCCAGCAAAATAAGAATTCACTTCCTATACCTTTCATACTGTGAAAAATATTTTACTAGCTTCAACATTGAACAGTATCTCTCGCCAATCAATTTCTATTGTTCATGTTTTAGTTTAGAAAAATTAGATTGTCGCAACGTATATCCGAGAAATTCTTACAATCCCAATAATATACTATCCAGCGCGTTCGCAAAGTCAACATTTTCTTGAGTAGCTGCAATTTCGCATTGTACTAAAGTTTCCTCGAGACTACTTGTATCTCCCTTCAGTGATTCTATCTCGACAATTCTACAACCCCGAACGCATACAGAGACAGCTATGTTTGGAAGTACTTTCGGTCAAAGCCAGCCAGCTGGCGGAGGTTTATTCGGGTCAACAAACACCGCACAACCTTCAGGTGGTTTATTTGGATCTACAAATACTGCGCAAAAACCAGGAGGATTATTTGGCTCAACTACAACTACTGGAGCTCAAAATCAGGGAGGAGGGCTCTTCGGCGGCGTGGGGCAAAATACTCAACAAAATCAACAACAGACTGGCGGACTATTCGGTGGAGGTCTAGGAGCAAGCACTCAACAGAACCAGCCTCAAACTGGAGGATTATTTGGAGCAAATGCACAACAGCCGCAGCAGCAACAAACGGGAGGATTATTCTCTGGACAGACTATGGGAGCGCAGCAGCAAGCGGCCCAGCAGCAACAACAGACTGGTTTATTTGGGCAGACGCAATCGTCGCAAGCTTTGGGCCAGTCACAAGGACAATTTGGAAATTCTTTGTTTACAAATACAAATACAAACGGATTGAGACCTCGTACGTACCTATCGAGAATCATTCAAAGCACGAACTAATTTTGATGTAGGAGAAAAGAGTGTGATAGACCAGATTGAGACAGTTGTGGGTAAATGGGATACAGGAAGCAAGGACTGTGCCTTCCAATATTTCTTCTACAATAACGTTGGTGTGGACGAAGCACCATTCTATCAACCACAACCCAACGAAGACCCAAGAGCTTGGGAAGAAGCACTTTCAAAAAAGCCAGGACCTGGATATATTCCAGTATCATGTATCGGTTTCCAAATGATGGGCGACAGGATCAAAGCTCAGCAAAATCATCTTGCAGCATTCAATATTCGGTTACATAATATCAATGCTAGCTTGTCGAACCTACTGCAGAATCACGACACGAGGACAAGTATACGGGCAATGGATGCGAGGAGGAAGCATGTGGTCTTAAAACAACGATGCATTGCATTGGCAACTAAAGTGCAAGTCCTAAGAAATAGAGGCTATGCGCTTAGTGGAGACGAGGAGGACCTGAAAGCTAAACTTATCAAGATAGAAAAGGGGGCTAGTGATCCGGCACTGGGTGCCAGAGCAGAAGAGATTTGGGCTCGAATGATCAACGTCCAAGAGCGAGGCCGATTATTGAGGACGGAACTGGAGAAGGTTGGGCAAGAAAATGGAGAAATTTTGGACGACACCATGACCGCCCGATGCAAGAAGGTAATGGTTATAGTTCCTACCGAAGTAATGATATGATGCTGACTCACAAACTAGATTCTCGAAGACTATCAAACTCAATTAGCACATTTGAAAAAGGAGTTGGATAGGGTACATAAAGATTATGTCGAATGGGAGAAAGAGCAGCCACCACAAATAGCAGCGAGGACAAGATTCGGCCGATGATTGATGCGAAATACCCATGGTTAATTTGATCGGAAGTGCTTTAGACTTCATGGAGTTGGTTGGGATGTAAAAAAGGATAGACATTGTATAATATGGAAGCTTAATTACAGACTAATAGTAGTAATTTCTCTTTCACCTCAAATCGATCGCAAACAACTGCCTATAATGTATTGATTTTGAAAGGTAGGTTTGTGCACATGTCAGAATTACGCCCTATCATTTCTGTAAATGGGGCCAAGTGACTCATAGCCCAAGACCAATCTCCTATAAAGATAAGAGATCTCATTTGATGCCGAAATTCAAAACCCTTCATCTGTACTATCGAACGACCAATTGATTTACGCAAACTTTTCATCCAAAATGTCACCACCCCCTGCCCCACCTACCACCCTTTACCCCGCCGACTTCGAGACCTCCTTCCCTACCGTCTCCCCCAATTCCCCTCCTTTCCCCTCTCTAACCCCCCTTTCCCACATCACAAATCGCATTTCCCTCATTCCGCTCTCCGCAGACCACATCCCGGACCTCTGGAAACATGTCGGCGGAGCGGAAAAATACATGCTTTACAAGTATATGCCCGGCGGACCCTTTAACACCATTGAAGACTTCACAGCATATCTCACGTGGCTCAACAATCACTCTGAATCTGGCTTCGTTAATTGGGCAATCATCTTACCAAGTGGAGAAGCAGTGGGAATCATAAGTCTGCTGAATATTGTACCGAGTCAGAGGAGAGTAGAGGTTGGACATGTGTTATTCTCGAAGAAACTCCAGAGGACCACTGAGGCGACGGAAGCTTGTTTTGTTTTGATGGAGTATTGTTTCAAACTAGGGTATGAGAGGGTGGAGTGGAAGTGCAATGCGGAGAATATGGGGAGTAAGAGGGCTGCGGAAAGGTTGGGATTTGTAGCGGAGGGGATTTTTAGGAGACATATGGTTGTGAGGGGACGGAGGAGAGATAGTTGGTACGGGAGTATGATTTTGGAGGACTGGGAGGGGGTCAGGGAGGCGCTAGTGGAGTGGTTGAAGGCGGAGAATTTTGATGAGGAGGGGGGGCAGCAAAGGAAGGTGGAGGAGATTAGGGAGAATTTGCTGAGGAAGTTAAACTAGAAAGTCCATGAGGGGCGGGGCGAAACTGGTGGGAGAAGGGGATAGTAGGAGAAGATTTTCTGTTTCATGTAGACTTGATTTGACGGATACACAGAAACAAGATCTTGTATGACGTAGGTAGTAGCAGCATTCGGAATACTATAAGAAACGTTCTTGTTCATGTGTGACTTCGTTTTGATAGCCTCTCTCGTCTTTGGCTAAGATGCCTTGGATAGTAGAGTTATGCTTCTAGAGCCTTTTATAGAGTATATTTATGATCCCCTCTCGATCCTCGAAATTTTTTATCTCTAGCACGAAAGAAATATAAGTACCAATGCCAGCATTTCATATATGCAGCTCTTGTACATTATATCCATGTGTATTCCCATCATATTGTACACCTCCTCGATCTTCTCATGCGCTTATGTTGTACAGGTCATGATGCATTATTCGTTTGCAATCCTAGATGAGGTTTTGAATGCTCTTGACGGCGAAAGGTGCTATCGTAAAGTCAGTACAGATATGGTACTAATAGAAAAGTGTAAAACATACAAAGATAAAGAAGAATAGACCATGTAATGACTCGTTGCACGGTGAGGGTAGCTTCTTCCTCTTGAGCCTTAAGCTCGGCTGCGGATGGTGGTGGTGGTGCTAGAATCGGAGTTAGAAAAGTTCGCAGATATGAATTGGAGATGTCACCTACGTCCTCCGAACATTTTGGTGGTATGAAATTGTAAATGTGTTGAAGTGTTAAGGTCGACGATGAGTTGATGTTTACACACTCCAATTATGAATTTTAATCTTTCTTCCCGTCACATTTGCTTACTACTTCCATGTGCGTAATTAGAACATTTAAGGTTTCTTGTTACACTAAACTAGAAACGGGTTCGTGGCTCATCAATCACTGTTTTGAGTGAATCTTTTCTTTCTTTCGGCTTGACTGAACTTATCTTGTCATAATTCCTTATCCCGCCTCTAGGTCTATCATATTATAAAAAAAAGTTACTAGTGAAATCACTTTAGATTTCATATAAAATAGACTCATCTCTCATCTTTTCATTTGTCCATATTCACCGTCGTTTTTCCTTATTGTTTCATAAATCTCGTATCTCACTCATATCTGATACTATCTCTATCATCTTATCTGAATGTGGGGTTTGTGACAATCGGTGCACTCACAATCCTAGTTGTTCCTAATACTTCCGGACCCCTCCCCCGAATTTAACTCTCTCGACCAGCTCCTAAATTCACCGTCTCTCTTTCTTAAATTTCGCAACCAAACCTTCAGGTTCAAGAGCTTCGCGGATTTCTGCAAACTCAAGAGCAATGGCTGCCTCAAGTCTTGCACTTCGTGCGAGATTTGCTCGAGTGGCGCTTCAATCGAGAAGTTCTTCTTTGAGAGGCTCAACCATCACACGACCATGGAGTTCTGGTCAATCGGCATGTTCTGCAACAGTTTTGAAGCCAATTGGACGACGAACTTTCTACAAAAGCTCTGCAAAAGATGAGACAATCAATTCGCCTTCGACTTTAAGTTCCAGGGGAGTTTATGCTCCTTTGGATACCTTCGCGCGCCGACATATTGGCCCCGATGCGGAATCTACAGAACAAATGTTGAAAGCTTTGGATCCGCCAGTCAAAAGCTTGGATGAGTTCGTGGAGCAAGTTCTACCTCGCGACATTTTGTCTTCTAAAGATCTCAAAATCGACGCCAAATCAGAATCGTCACAAGAAGGGTTCACAGAATCTCAATTGCTTGCAAGACTAAAGTCTATTGCGTCCGAAAATACAATTATGCGAAGTTACATTGGATGTGGATACGCCGGAACCCGAGTTCCGGAGGTTATCAAGAGGAATGTGTTGGAAAGTCCAGGATGGTATACAAGCTACACGCCATATCAACCCGAGATTAGTCAAGGTCGGTTAGAATCGCTTCTAAATTTCCAGACACTCGTCTCCGATTTGACGGCGTTACCAATTTCCAATGCCTCGCTACTCGATGAATCCACCGCCGCTGCCGAAGCTATGACCTTGTCAATGAATGCCCTTCCACTTGCTAGACAGAAGAACAAGAACAAGACATTTTTTGTCAGCCATTTAGTCCACCCACAGACACTAGCAGTTTTACAAAGCCGAGCAGATGGATTTGATATAAAGATTGAAGTTGGAGATGTCCTTGCAGATGGTGGAGCTCGTCTTAAGGAACTCGGAAATGATCTCATTGGAGCTTTGGTACAATACCCTGATACCGAGGGTGGCGTAGAAGACTTCCGTGGTCTAGCAGATGTCATTCATGCTCAGGGCGCAACTTTCAGTGTTGCTACTGATCTTTTAGCTCTGACTGTTCTCACACCGCCTGGTGAGTTTGGTGCCGATATTGCTTTCGGAAATGCTCAGCGTTTCGGTGTTCCATTTGGTTATGGTGGTCCACATGCCGCTTTCTTCGCAGTCAGTGACAAATATAAGAGAAAGATCCCAGGACGTCTCATTGGTGTATCGAAAGATAGGTTAGGGGACAAGGCAATGAGATTGGCTTTGCAAACTAGAGAACAGCATATCCGCAGAGAAAAGGCTACTAGCAATGTGTGCACGGCTCAAGCATTGTTGGCTAACATGAGTGCATTCTATGCAGTCTACCATGGTCCAGAAGGTCTCAAGGCTATTGCTGAGAGAGCTATTCAAGGAGCTCGATTTGTTCAGGATGGACTCAAGAGTCTTGGATTTAAGACCAACTCCAGAGGAACAGGCTCCGACGGGAAAGTTCTCTTTGACACCGTCGTGGTTGATGTTGGGCAGGGTAAATCTGATGAAGTCCTTAACTATGCCACCGAGACTTTCAAGATCAATCTAAGAAAGTTCGATGACAGCCGACTTGGTATCACTATTGACGAAACAGTTGACATTAAGGACCTCGAGGACATCATATCTGTGTTCGCCAATTTTTCCAAGACGGGATCGGGATCATTCGAGAATACTACTGAGTTGCAAACTTCCTTTGATAATTCGATTCCTGCGGAATTGAAGAGATCATCTCAATACCTCACTCATCCAGTTTTCAACACCCACCACTCTGAAACCGAGATTCTCCGTTACATTCATCACCTTCAATCAAAGGATCTGTCCCTTACACATTCTATGATACCCCTGGGCTCCTGTACCATGAAGCTCAATGCTACTACCGAAATGGCACCAGTTACATGGCCGGAATTCTCCTCAATCCATCCCTTTGTTCCTACTAATCAGGCAACTGGTTACAAGACTATGATCGATGAGCTTGAGGCTGATCTGGCTACTATCACTGGATTTGATGCAGTATCCCTGCAACCAAATTCAGGTGCACAAGGAGAATTTACTGGATTACGTGTGATTCGCAAGTTTCAAGAACAACAGCCCGGGAAGAAGCGTGATATTTGCTTGATTCCTGTCTCTGCCCATGGTACCAACCCTGCATCAGCTGCCATGGCAGGTATGCGCGTTGTTACCGTGAAGTGTGACATCAAGTCTGGTAATCTCGACATGGCAGATCTCAAAGCAAAATGTGAGAAATATAGCGAAGAACTTGGGGCTATCATGATCACATATCCAAGTACATTTGGTGTTTTTGAGCCAGAAATCAAGGCTGCATGTGATATTGTTCATCAACACGGAGGTCAAGTATATATGGACGGCGCCAACATGAACGCTCAAATTGGATTGTGCTCACCTGGAGAGATCGGTGCCGATGTGTGTCATCTTAACCTCCACAAGACATTCTGTATTCCTCACGGTGGTGGTGGTCCAGGTGTTGGTCCAATTGGTGTTAAATCCCATTTGGCACCATTTCTACCTGGTCATCCATTGGTGAAGACTGGCGGTGAGAATGCCATCGCCCCAGTCAGCGGTGCTCCTTTCGGAAGTGCAAGTATCTTGCCAATTAGTTGGGCTTATGTGAAGATGATGGGCGGTAGAGGATTGACTCATGCTACCAAGATCACTCTTTTGAATGCCAACTATATCATGTCTCGTCTCCGACCTCACTACCCAATCCTGTACACTAACGCCAATTCGCGATGTGCTCACGAGTTCATCCTAGATGTTCGTGGTTTCAAAGAGTCGGCAGGTGTTGAGGCTATTGATATTGCCAAGCGTCTTCAGGATTATGGTTTCCATGCGCCAACTATGAGTTGGCCAGTTGCTAATACCCTTATGATCGAGCCCACCGAGTCTGAAAGTAAGGAAGAACTTGATCGATTCATTGATGCATTGATATCAATCCGCAAAGAAATTCAAGCCGTGGAAGATGGCACTATTCCAAAGGCAGGCAATGTCTTGAAGAATTCGCCACATACTCAGAAAGATCTCCTCATTGGAGAATGGAATCGTCCATACACTCGAGAGCAAGCCGCATACCCATTGGCTTATCTCAAAGAGAAGAAATTCTGGCCATCCGTCACCAGACTTGATGATGGTAAGCTTCTCTACATTTCTATGACATTTTATTTGCTAACATATCTTCAGCCTACGGTGATACGAATCTCTTCTGTACTTGCGGACCCGTGGAAGCCATCGAAGATGCCGAAAACGGCATCACTGGTGTTTCGGCTCCACAGCCTACATAATTGCATTTTAGCATTTTGTTTTGCATATTTTAACATTTAGCGAGCATATGGTCAAGTTTTCTTTCGGGTGGGAAAGGAAAGGTTAATATCAAAAGGAATTTCAACATGAATAATTCAACATTGGGAGGAGTTGTGGGTATCTATCAATCATGTATTATGATATGATGTGATGTGATCATGACTTGGGATGCATTAGGCGTTTAAGAATACACAAACATATAGAGGATTCTTTGGCTTCAACCGCCAGGAGGGGATTGGGACTATGAATGGATGGACCAATAGATGATTCCTCATATGATTCATATGGAAGGACATTCTACTTTTTTTTACGTTTATAGATCAATCGCTTTGGGAGAGTGCGTGATTGTGTGGATAAATAGGGGAAGATTTAGATAGAAATTGCGAACTATATAAGCAATGATATCTCGTACATTTCTGGTCCTCACATAGAAGTGTAGTCATGGTTGATTCATCCTGCTTTGACACATAGGATGTCTGAATTCAAGGCTCCAAAGTAAAATAAAAAGATTATTTCCTCAGCCACCATAACCATGGGACGAGTGTCTCTCCTGCACGCATCCAAACTCCAAAAGAAAACGTACCTTTAGGGGAAGGGGGGCTGGCTTGTCGTTTAGATCGCTCCATGGTGTGGCCTGTGAAGTACGGAATCCGAATGCTTATGCTTCAAAAGTTTTTAGTATAGAGTAGATGAAAATCCAAAGGCAATGTTCCCCTAAAATACATTGATCGAGCACCGGCGACATCAATCTTGAAAGGTTCAGACTGCCATTTTAAGGATTACTTGATTGCGCTGTTATTCATTCTCTTTAATCTGGATTCAATGCATTCTTATCCAAATGTTTCTAATTATCATTGTCATTATCGTCGCCAACTTTCTCACCAATATCCCCAACCATGATCATGAAAAACTTATCTTTTCGACAGTTACTGTACAAGGCAAACCATCACAGCTCTGTCTTTAATGAATGTAATAAACGCGGCGTATCAAATTCATTCCAAGAGATGTGAACACTGGCCGGCTTGCAAGCCTCAAACGCCTCAGAACAACATTGCCCATTTTCGAAAGTATGGATTTACCGGTTGCGCTAATCCACAGACTACTCAAATACTATTGACCGTAGTTCTGTGTATCGCGTATCTTTCTTATATGCAATTTCACAGATGAAATTGCTCAGCTCTCCTGGTTCAAGATCTGTATCATCATCGCTAGGGTAACAAATTCTCTCATCAACTGTGATGAGAGAGAAGAATTTCAACCAATGGTATTTGTAATCCATCTTAATTTGCAGCTCCTCAAGAGCAGGGGGAAGAATTCACGAGGTTGCCGTTGCGGAGTAGGAGATACCATAATAGGTTGCGTCTGGCTGAGAGGTGAACAGAAAATTAAGTGGAAGCCCAACGTATCTTCAATTGGTGAATGGATGAAGGGCAATGAGTTGCCTTGGATCAAAGTTAGACTTATCACCAGTGGCGTAGCCTTTTACGAAGAATTACTCAAGGCTATCTTCATCCGGTTGTAGAGCGACGCTGAATTCGTTCGCTGTTAAAACGAATCTATCTGGGTGAGGAGAAGTTTCGAACCGCCTATGAACACTAATCTCGGAAATTGCGAGCTCGTAACGAAGAGGCTTTAGAGCCTTTGGCCACGACAAAAGCTTAGTCGAGCCTCGGTCTGCTGGCACCATGTTGGCGAAGGATAAGGATGTAATGCTTGAGAAACTTGATCTATCAGGGCTGTTCTGCATGAATAAATTCCAATCTCGAACGCTAGTTAGAACGAGTAACTTCATGTGAGGAAAATCAAAACGTGAAAGAATTAATTCCTCGAGCGTGATATTCTGAAGATTTCTAATTTGGGTATTGATATTGTTTCTTTCCTATATTTCAACCTCCAAGCAGTTGGCTGGAGATAAGAGTGCCCTGTTTCGGAACATCGTGTCCAATGCGCACCTTAGATGATGATATAAAATAGGGTCGCTGAAGCTGGGCTATCGAAAATGCGGATTTCTCTCGATCTGGCCGATGAGTAATGTAGGCGCCGACAACGTAGGAACGTATCACTTCGGACTCGGTGGTGGTACGGAGGAAGAGTCCCAGGTCCAAAATGCGTGTAGTACCATGTATTTAATCCGTATTACGGTTAAGTGATGCTGTTAAGTGCTGATATTTGCATGTACGTAAGGGAGCCTTCTTGGAATTTCCACCCGCATCGGCATAAGAAAACTTACATCCCTATATAATACTGACGTATGTCGAGGCTTGTAAGGTTATTTCCTAAAGCTTACGACAGTCTCGGTTGCATTGGGACAACGAGATGCTTTAGATTACAGATACATTGACTTTGTTTCAAATGTTGGGATGCTTGTAAACATTGAGACCTCACATTTCCTCTGCTAATCCGGATACCCCATATCTCCTCTCTTTCTACTTTGACCCGGCTGATAAGAATCATGGCGTAGCCTTGCTGTAGACAAGCTACAGTCCTGCGAGCCTTATGACCTCGAGGGAGTCAACAATGGTGTATTTTCACAGATCTGGGCATCGGCCTACAAAAGTTGGATGGCAAGTTAGCTTAGACAAATACAAGATGAAACCATTGGATATGTCGTCTCCAATACTGCCGCTATTTAGGGTGCTCCCAGTACTACACTAGAGCCAGGCGGACAGGTCAAGAATAAATACGAAGAGACGATCGATGTTTTGGCCGCAGGGTCCCCAGAAGACTTCTGCAAGCTTGACGGAAACGCTTTGTTAGACTTCTTTACTATAAAAAGTCCTTCTCAGACTTTAACTAAGATGTACAAGTGATAGCTGCAACAGATGTGAACAATTCATGTTTCCTTGGAACTGGGATTAAGCTTTGTTATTCTTAGAATTAGTATGCTGCCCGTCAATGGTAATGAGTGACCATTTGGGTAAATAGACAAAGTCGGAATATGGCTGCTCTTGTCAAACATGGAATTGCCGTTGCTATTTGTGTCCGACGATAAAACAAGCTTTCCTGCTGTCAATCATCATGGTGATATGCATAAGGCTTGCGAGAAAAGTGTGCTTGCCTTGCGGCGCTGAACAAAATAAAAGTTACTTCAGATAGGTATCCAGGACTTCTGGTGAGTAGCGAGAATCGACTCCTAACGGGTTCCTTTGTTCATGATTTCTTTCTTGGTAAGATAGACTTATCCGCATGCGCACTGAGCCTACTTTGAAGAATGTTCTCTTCTGATCTTGTATTTTCCACACACAATTACCCAAAACAGAAAACCAAAACACGGAATCTCAACTATTCAGTTTACAGAGTATATATAACCACATAAATCCAACAAGAACTCAATAAGTAGCAGCCAATCTCTGTACCAGATACTCTCCCGAATTAATCCCTTCATATTTTCTGTCCCCGAGTTCCCCTCCATACGTCCCCTCAATTGCTTCAATCATCCGATCGAAATTTGGATTACAAAAGTACGCAATACTATATCTCGCGGGATAGACGCCCTCTTCTGGAACCTCTTCCCCTTCCTTGGGAGGCGGTTCCACAACCCTATGCAACGTACTCCGAATAAAATCATTACTCCACCTCGCCAATAAATCTCCTGCATTAACTACCACCGTTCCCGGCACCGGTGTCGCATCAACAAATGTTCCTTTGGGACTTTTTACTTGGAGTCCTCCTCTATCATCTTGAAAAAGAAGTGTAATACTCCCATAATCCGTATGCTCCCCAGCTCTGACTTGCAATTTATTCTCCTTAAACACACTTGCTTTCGCAGGTGGATAATGTAGTAAACGGAGTGTATTATCTCCCGCACTCGTAAATCCATCAAAATAAGATTCAGGAAGCGACATTCCAAGAGCAATTGCTCGCATAACATTTATATGAAGCTCCTTGCACAAGTCATGGAACTTCAACATCGTCTCTTTGAACTCTTTGGCATCAGGGTCTGAGGGAGTAATAGCAGGCCAATTATTAGGTAGTTGTTCTTGGCCTTCTCGTCCAATCTCAAAACTCTCTTTTAAATCTGGTGCTTGAGCTTTCAATTCCTCAACCGCTTTTTTATCCGTGAGTGTGGTGGTTTTCTCGCGACCATGAGCTACATAACCGCGATTTGCGAGGGGCGTAGTCCAGGCTAATGGATCTTTTTCAGATGAGGGTCGAGCGAAGAATTTGGCGGATGTGGAAAAGGTGTGGGACAGGATGGGTGGGGGGATAGGGTGGTGGGAAAGGTAGATGAATCCTGCGGTGCGGAAACCGTGGAGAATGGATTGAGCGGTTTGGATACGCTGCGAGGGAGTGCCATTTAGAAAGTGAGAGAAGTTTATGATCTGTGGAGGAATATTGTTAGTATAAGGGTAAGTATAGATGTGTGTAGAGACGAGGAGGAGAAGGAAAAGCAGATTGGATTGGAGGGCAATTTACAGGAATGACGAGATTATCGACATCCACAGCCTTTGTCACTTCTATCGACATCTTGCCTGATGCTGTTCTTCAATATCACAATATCGACGGTGTTACCCAAATCACGACCAGACAAAATTACATTTCTACTAGGAAAGTATATATTACCCAAACCCCTCACCAGAAAACGCCACACGCGGCCAAAGCCGTTCTCCGCATGCGGACCAGTGCAAGATAGTACACATCCAGTCTCCAAAAAGGGCAGGTAAATGAACCAAAAGGGAAGAGTCATGATAAGCATTCACGATTGAGTGATAAGATAGGGTTGTGATCGGAATATTAAATAGGATGTGGGGTTGTTGGACGGGGAAGTACTAGTGCGGGGTAGGTTAATCTATAGCTATCTTGATATTGTCATGCATTTTATTACATACTAGATTGAATTGCAATTGTATGATTGATCAAGTGATTTTGAAATATGTGTTCTCATGGAGAATGAACTTGTCTTCTCTCATGTTTAAAGTCCTCTACAAGTTCTGATCCCTCATCCCTTCTTATTCCACCGTTTCCTCTACTCCGCGAATTCCTCAAAAACACCATCAAAATGTCCTCCTCGGTCCCGATAGTAGATATTCACACTCATGTCTACCCGCCATCTTATATTGAGCTTCTCAAATCGCGCGATGAAATCCCTTATATAAGACAGTTTCCCCCAGCGACAGAACATCGATTAGTTATCTTGCCAGCGGAGGACACACCGAGTACGAGTAGGGGACGGCCGATTGGGTCTGAATAGTAAGTTCGAATCTTTCTATTCATATAACTTGCTATTTTAAGAGATCTCAACAGTAAAGTCGGAGAAATAAGAGAAAGAGAAGTTGAATTGAGGAGGATGAATGAGATGAGGAATGTATGTGTTGTGGTAGAGGGGAAAACTGGCGAAAGGTCGAGGATCAAGTGACCAGCGTCCCAAATAGCGTATCCAGCTATGATTTCAGAGTATTGAACTTCATATTGGACAAAAAATCGATTCTAGATCTGTTTCTCAGTAGTCTAAACACGAGAAAGACTCATAAAACCTCACTGCCTCCTATTCTCCCTACCTTTCAGCATCATCCGAGATCTCGCTCTCGAATATCCAAACTAAACCACTGAACCTCTAGCTATGACATCTCCGAAAGAATTGCCTTCATGGACACCCACTCCATCCGCACCTCAATAATCTCCCTCGCAAACCCCTGGCTCGACTGGCTTCCCCCCACCACCGCCCTCGAAACCGCCCTATCAATCAACACCGAAATAAACTCCCTCTGCGCTCTCCACCCAACCCGTCTCTATTTCTTCGGCACGCTCCCCCTATCGGCCCCTCCATCTTCCATTCTCGAGAGCATCGCCCACCTCAAGACCCACCCCTACTGCCGTGGTATCATCCTCGGAACAAGCGGTCTCGGCGCCGGTCTCGACGACCCTTCTCTCCTCCCCATCTTCAAAGAATTAGCTGCCAACAATTTCCCCATATTTCTGCATCCGCACTACGGACTCCCCACCTCGGTCTTCGGTCCCAGAGGAAACGATTACGGGCATGTTCTTCCTCTCGCTCTTGGTTTCCCAATGGAAACTACCATCGCCGTTACCCGCATGATCCTCTCTTCGGTATTCTCTTCCGTACCGGATCTGCAAGTCATTCTAGCGCATAGCGGTGGTACCCTTCCATTTTTGGCAGGGAGAATAGAGAGTTGCGTCCTACACGATGCGCATCTAAAGGCCGAAGGAAAATTAGCCGAGGGAAGAAAAACTATCTGGGAAATCTTGAAGAAAAATATCTGGTTAGACGCGGTAGTTTATGGGGATGTGGGGGTTCGAGGAGCGGTCGGGGTGAGTGGAGCGGACAGAGTAATGTTCGGAACCGATGCGCCGTTTTTCCCACCCTTGGATGAGGAGGAAGAGGGGAAGGGAGAAGAGGCCAAGCAATGGCTAAGTGTTTCGATGAATAAAGATGCTATAAGTAGCGCGTGTGGGGCGGGAAGTGAGGAAGAAAAGGCTATTTTGGGAGGTAATGCGATTCGACTTTTTGGGTTGGATTTGGATGCTTCTGCGTAGGATACCTCGACATGAATTAACGTCGCATGTCATATAGAAATATATCATATATCAAAAGCCCATAGCATAGCGTAGCATAGCATAGTATACAAAATAGAAGTGCAATTTGAAGTTTCCAAAACACAGAATTGCGAACAGTTCATTCTCTCTACTGAGTTTCTAGAAATTCTATACATTTCTACGTAAATAAGCCGATACTGTATCGAGGTATTCGGGGTTAACTCTTTAAAGCAAGAAAAATGAAGCAATTCAACAGATGAAAAGATATTCCACATTTCTATCTCAACTTCAATCTCAATCTCACCAAAAATCAATATCCACATCATCTCTCCCACCTCCCTCCCTTCTCAATCCGCATCTTCTCCCCATCTCATCCCACGCAGTTTACATTCCCATTCCCATCCCCAACCTCGTCCTCACTCACAATCACAAACACAATCTCCACCACTACCCCGTCCACATGAGTCTACTCAACCTCTCTCTATCCCCCTCATCACCAAAGATAGAATCAATCCCACTTCTCGCAAGCTTATAAATTGCGTTTCTATCGAGATGGAAATGTTTTGCTACAAGTGCGTATTCATCTGAAGGTTTACTTCCGAAGACTCCCACGTCGTCGGTCTGTGAGGTTGCATTCTCGTTAGTGAATTCCCGCAAAATATAGAGTACTTTCTTTGAGGTCTCGAATATATTTTTTCTCGTTTATTTCATCCTATCCCATCCCATACCGCATAATCCAGCTCTCTACCCTCCATCCCAGAAACCGTCGGCCGAAATAAAATAAAATCATTGAAAGAAATAGAGAGATGGAGGAAGTAAAGGAACAAGATACATACACACAAAACCACTTTCGCGCCTCTCTCCCACCACTCTCCAAAATGATGATCTTCATACGTGCCCACGATCATTTTCGCATGGACATTGCAACTCAAACAGAGTTCCAATCCTACACGCATCTTTTCAATTTCCGGTTTGAGACTTTCTGGTACGTGGATTACGTGACCTATCCTATCCGGCTTATACGACAGAAGGGTTTTTAGTTCCGTGCTGGTAGGCGCTTGCGCTACTTCTGCAAAATGGATTGTGATTCTGAGGTTGTATCTTTGAGCTAGGAGAAAAGCAGGTTCGAAGATGGATACATCTCCTACCGATGGGTCGCCACAGAGATCGATTCCTACAACTCCTTTGCCGTGGTATTTGTATGCTAGTTCCACGACATCTATAGCTGTTTGAACATCATTTCGGCGGTCAATAGAGAGAATCAAGTTTGTTTTCATGGAACCATTGGAGTTGTTGTGTTGAGCAATACAGTCGAGGATGGTTTGAACGTAGATCTCTTTGGTGATACCTGCGGAAGGGATAGCTCGAGGTGTGGTACGGAGTTCAAGATAGATGACGCCATCTGCTTGAAAATCCGATAGAACGGAATTCGTGGTATAAATCAATGAGGCAAGGTCGTTGACGAGAGCGTAGATATATTTGGAGAATAATGGAAAGAATCTAGAAAGACATGATATGAGATATGGAAGGGTTGCACGAGGTCAAAAAGTAAAATATTCATGGCTCGAATCAATAAACCAAATCCAACTTTTCTTGTTGCTTGGATAGCTCGTAGTGCTTGAAAAGCTAGAAATTTCCAAGAACGATTTTGTCATCTGAATAGTTTTCACTGGGCAAATGGATTCAATACTTCGAATCATTTCAACACCTGGGAAGGTTTGAAACTCCAATCAAATGCGAAAGATCTGCCAAAAATCACGGCTAGAGAGCAATCAAGAATATTTTCAACCTGTAAGAAGGCTATTATGGCTTGCAAGTATGGTATCTACGAATTCTTGACTGCTCATGATAATAATGGGTTGTTTGTCCCAGTATACTTGAGGTGGGAAGTTATAAGTAGAACAGAAAACAACTCACGCCTCAAGATCATAATCAAATTTACCAACTGGCATCTCGACCAATGGATCTTGCACTGTAGTCTCGCCCTTTTCCCATTTCTGAAGCCATACTTCATGAAGACATTGTCGACTGATACTTCCACTTAGATGAGCATGTAACTATGTAAGAAGTATCTTTCAGCCTTATATCAATATCATTCATGCAGCCGTTAGGATAACAAAATCCGGCGGGGTTTTGACGGACATTAAATATATGTATGTATGTACAGTATGAATAGAATATGCATGTAACCTTTGAAACTTACTTCAAGTTTTGGCAAGGATATAAAATCAATAACTTCCGAGCTTGATGAGCCCATTGCGTAAGAGTGGCTTCTTGATAACCTGTCTCAATTGAACGAAAAAGTTGAATCTAGAGCGTCCTGCGTCAAGTTAAGATCTAGTTTTAACTTTTTTTTGATCCGGTGTTTGTGTTGTTGTGGTCCTACGGATGTCTGCTTTCCCTTAAATCTGGAAGAGTTGTTTGCTGCATGCACTTTTCTTATGCAGCAATAATTTACTAGTGCCAACCTTGAAAGTAAAAGGATTCCTTGATGACCAATCTTATTTCTGACGAATCAAGTTCCATAAATGAGTGTCAAACTTAACTTCGGGAGATCTTCCAATCTGAGAATCGGTAGATGCTGAATTCGTGCGTACAAACTCCCCACTCCACTTTGCATAATGGGAATGTACTCCAAATGGGTATCGTGAGAGAATTGTGGACTAGATGTTCTACCAATAGGAATGATAGAAAACGTTTCATTCGTTCTTTTGCGAATAATTACTGGTAAAAGCTCAAGCAAAAATGTAATTAAAGATAGATACCTACTCGGTAGTCCGTACATCGTAGGATCCAAGAGCGGCGATGACAGCATGCTTGCTTCATAGAGCTTACAACTGCAAGAGCTTGGTAGAGCTTGATTAATCTTTAATAACCGGGTCTGGAAATGATCATGAGCCTTGAGGTCGTCGTGGGCCCTGTGCAGTCTCGCGGTAGATGAAGGGGTAACAGACTCAATTGCGCGATATCGTACCGTCAAATTTGATGTAAAGATGGGAAAAATGGATAGATGGATACAAAGATAGAGAGAAATATAATGGATCAGATTACCGGGAAGTCTTTCCTGTTCTTGGGCCAAACAAAAAGGGTCTCCTTATGTGTTTCTAAGGGATCCATCGGATCTTGGGGATCGAGACGAACGCTTAAAAGTTCACAAACGACCAAAAGAGAAGAGAATTTGATGAGCTATCGATAGTCATTTGAAAAGAACTAGGGGCGTATTATTAAAGACGGAGTAGAATCTGCCTCAGCCTGCCATCCAAACCCCCGTCGATCCCAATAGTAAAATACCCGACCCTGATTCTTCTGATGCTTGACCCATTTTGAAATCAAGTCCCCGATATTTATCCTGGTCGAAATTTCAAGAAACGGGAACCAAAGGGATTCCCCACGGCGTAGGTAGGTAGTACGATGGATGTACTTGGTAACTTGGTACGGAGGAGTTGGTACGCAATCGCGAGCCAAGTTTACGGACTAACCCGTAGAACAAGTCACCTGTTACCAATCATTGAAATCAATATATCGATGAAATTGACAGGAAGAAGAAAAAAAGGGAAGAAAATATGGGATTGTGTAGTATCAGATGACAAATGATGCATCTTCTTTATGTGCGATCTCAATCTTATAGGTCAAGCTTTCTTATTAATTGACAGCAGAGCAGGCTAAGCAAATCGGAGCCCGAATAGATGCTTTGTAGTTTATATGTGCATACCATCAGAAGCAATTTACCTTAGCATTTGGTGCCCTGCTGATCAATATGCATCTGTAATTTATATAGAAGAACAAGTCCCACCGGCAGAAATCATGTTGCAACTTGCAGGATGCAAGCAAGATATTACCGTAAAGGTAAAGAAAGTCAAGTTTCTCTTTCTTCTGCCCCTTCTTCATCTGGATCTTTATCTTCCATTCTCTTCTCTTCTTCATGAACTGGATTGTTTTTTGTAGAATGTCCAAGACCAAGAGGAGGTGGCCAAGGTGGTAAATGCCATATATGAGATAGGTAGGTAGAGCGAGATAATGATAAGAAGTAAGGTGGTGGATCTTCCAAGTTTCAACTATTCTTTTATGGAATGCCGCTGCAAGCAGATAGGACGGTAGTGAAAGCAAAGCAGGTACAAGTCAGTCCCAGCAATCTAGTGGTGTACAATACAATCAAACCAATATACGCAGTGGCAGTAGTCCATATCGGTACTCTGTACACATTTGAACCATCGTCTTTGCCATGATAATAACAATAGGTATATTCACCTGCCTGGTATTACTTGCTATTATTATACTTATATATTAGTATTACACTTATGATCACACTTATTATTATACTTATGAGTATTACCTAGTTAGTACCTGCCTACCTCGGCGTTCTTGTAGCTCCAGCTTATTTTGAAATTATATCATCCTTCATCCAATGAATCCACTTTGTATCAACATACATATACACTGACAGAGAGTGAATAATTATTCAGGAAAAGATACCCAGGCACCCAGATATTCGTTAATTTAATTTCCCCATTCTCCTTTTCTTTTTACACACTATCCAATAGGTAGTTGTGATATGCAGAGTCCCAATCACGATGTATATAAAAATTCTCGTGGAGGAATCTGAGAGTCCGTAATTGAATTGATATCCTTAAACGCCTGCTTCGTATACTTAGGTAGCTTGCGATGCATTCGATCTACGACTTTGATCGGATGTCAGATCACTTTTCAGGACGGAAGGAAGTTAATAGTTAGTTGCCTTTGCTATGATCTGGTTTTATCTTGAAGGTTGAGGCTTGACCTGCTTGCTTTTATCTTACTTTTCTTCACACAATATGATTAAACGGGGGTGAGGGGGCTAATTTTCGATATTCACTGACAATCTCTGGCAATCACTGATAATAATCACTTGAGCGCCTCACATTCATCCCCATGCCCATCTGGGTGCTTACGAGCTACCTAGGTACTTATCCCTACGTACATACTCTTCCTCTACTGTTCTTCTTCCTTCTCAAGAATACGACTATTACTAATAGTAATAAATTCCTCTCAGACACACTCTCTTTCTCTCTCTCTCTCTCTCTCGCTCTCTTTCCACCTGCTTTCCCCCTTCCTCAGCCCGTTATTAAATTTGATTTCCACTAAACCCAAATCTTACCATTTCCCACCGGCTTCCTTCTCCCCTCGGATTTTAGCCCAGACCTAAAAGAGAGCTACAGCCCAGTAGAACTAGTCCCATCTCGGACAATTAACCGAGAAAAAGAAAGCAGCAGCGCAAAATAACTGGGTGTTACTTGCACTGCACTGCACTACTGTACCTGCTAAATCAATCAATCATCCTTCTCCATTCCGTCAAGATTGCCTCAACTTTCTTCAACTCATCAAATCTGAACGAAAAGGAAAGTCTTCATACAAGCCTTGTTCCACAATTGAAGAAGGAGAAGACGGACTTGGTCTTATTATACTTTGATATACTTCATTTTAATCATTTCAACAAAGAAGAGCAAGATCTTTACAATAATATCCGGCAATTGCCATAAACAATCACTCTCTCAGAAAAGCACCATTCGATCTATACCATACTACACTACACTACACTACACTACACTACACTACACTATACCAGACCAAAACCAAACCAAACCAAAGCAGCGAAAGATTCCTTAATACCTCCTCCGATAGCTGAATTGCTTACATTCAGCCAATTCCAAATCTCAGTCAACCAACAATTTCGGGAAGCTATCATCCATTTGGTCGCAACCCCCTACAGCCTCATCAACAATTGAAACATTAACGATAATTATCAAGCTGAGATTCAATTGATCTCAAAACCCACACATTCATCAATCCGACCGAGATGTCGTCAAACTCGAACGATGTATCGCCAGAGGCGATGCAGTCGCGTATTCAACAAGCCCGTCGTGAAGCCGAGTCATTAAAGGATAGGATAAAGCGCAAGAAGGATGATTTGGCAGATGCAACGCGTAAGTAACAATTGTCTTTCAGCTCCCACAACAATATTCAATTCCATCACCGTGATGTTGTTGATCTCTGCGATTGCATACTAATTAATAATGCTACAGTGATGAACCTTGCGAGGGCTCAACAAGAAGCTTTACCAAAGAATCAAATGATGAAGACCCGAAAGACATTAAAAGGACATCTCGCAAAGATTTATGCAATGCACTGGTCAACTGATAGAAGACATTTGGTATCAGCATCGCAAGATGGTAAATTAATTATTTGGGATGCATACACAACCAACAAAGTCCATGCTATTCCTCTACGATCTTCGTGGGTCATGACCTGTGCCTATGCACCAAGTGGTAATTACGTCGCATGTGGTGGATTGGATAACATTTGTTCTATCTACAACTTAAACTCAAACCGTGACGGACCTACAAGAGTAGCTCGGGAACTTTCTGGACATTCTGGTTACCTTTCTTGTTGTCGATTCATCAATGACCGAAGTATCCTTACGTCTTCAGGAGACATGACTTGTATGAAGTGGGATGTCGAGACAGGATCAAAGGTCACCGAGTTCGCAGATCATTTGGGTGATGTTATGAGCATCAGTATTAATCCAACTAACCAAAATACATTTGTTTCAGGCGCTTGCGATGCCTTTGCGAAACTTTGGGATGTTCGTGCAGGCAAGGCTGTTCAAACTTTCGCAGGACATGAATCAGACATCAACGCCATTCAATTCTTCCCAGATGGACACTCCTTTGTCACCGGTTCCGATGATGCTACCTGCAGGCTTTTTGATATTCGTGCTGATAGAGAACTCAATCAATACGGAGTACGTTTTCACCTTACTGAGCTCCTGAACTTGTCACTAACAACATCTAGCATGAATCCATCCTCTGTGGTATCACATCTGTAGCCTGCTCTGTATCTGGCAGGCTTTTATTCGCTGGTTACGATGATTTCGAGTGCAAGGTAAGCTATTATCAACCTAACCATTCAAACAGAAGTTTGATTTTAACCTTTTGCCTAGGTATGGGATATCACTCGCGCCGAGAAGGTCGGATCATTGGTTGGACATGACAACCGTGTTAGTTGTTTGGGTGTTAGTAATGATGGAATGAGTTTGTGCACTGGATCATGGGATTCATTGGTAAGTGGCAATAGCTTTCTGTTTTTTTTCTTTTCCCATTATCTCAAACTAACTTTTCCATTTCTCCCTTCAGCTCAAACTCTGGTCCACATAACTTACACTATTTTACTCCCACTTCAGCTCAAGGTTTGGGCCATGTAGATCTGGTCTATTATTTCGACGATAACGAATTTTCGTCGCATGCGGTGTCATTTTTCATTTGGCAATCCCATTTTTACTTAATCGCCCTCCCAAATACGACTTCTTAATATTCATGGCTTTCGGCATAGATTGGTCGAAGTCTTTACAACAGTATCCATCATACTCCAGCGACAGATGGCCCTTCTCGATCGATTACTTCCGATACAGTAAAATAACGGGCCCAACCAGTTGCGCATATAAGATTCTGTGCACAATAATTCTTCATTTCGACGTTCTTGTTTCTATGGGAGGTCCTACTACATTGCTTTTTCATCAGCGTTTTTAAGCACTGGGACTTTGCGACGATATCCTGCAGAGACACCTGTTTTTTAACTTTACACTCTCCAACACGACATCTTCCAATTTTCTTCCGTGTCTTTTCTTTTTTTTTATACTTTTATCAAAATCTCCGAGGGGCAGTTATATGATTGCGGTGGGGGAACAGGAGGAGAATAAATACAAGGGGATGGGTGATGAATTGCGGAGTTGACAGAAAGTTTCTCACAACTATTTTGTGTGTGGTATCTGCTAAGCCGGGTTGGCATCTCGAAAGTGAACCTCCAGATCATACATTTAGTATATGCAATTGTGAAAGTTGGTCAAGATGGGGGATGAAGAGAGGAGTTTTCCAAGGGGGGACAGGACTCATAACTAGGCTCTGTAATACATTGGCATGTGAAGCACCACTGCAGCATAAGTTTAACAATTATTGAATCTGGCGTCGGTTTCATACAAAGCTTGTATTATAGTCTAATAATGCCTTTGATAGATATGTCTTTTTTACTACTTTTTCTTTCTCTTCTTTGCATGGTGACGAAGTGTGTCTGTTTTGCCTGGGCTTGGTGTGGGATTGGGCAATAAGGAGTCTGGATGGAGCAGAACTGAACCTTGAAAGGGGAATTGGTTGTTGATGTGGTGTTATGTTAATCAACTCTTTGTTGGAAAAGTTTTTGTAGAATAGCAGGTTAGGTGAAGAATTGAATTGAATTGACTTGACTAGAATAAATAACAGGGTTATTAAGAGTCTATGTTGGGAGTGTTGATTTTCTTGCTTTTTGTGATTTCGCTTTTGGGGATAGGAGTTGGGTGAAGGGGGAGGACGGGAGGGGGACGGGGGTACTTTCGACTTTCGATTTGGTGGAGGAGAGGTTTGTGGATGAGAGTTTGTGTACGACGAGATTTACGGTTCTGGTTGGGTTTGGAGGGGGGAGAGGGGAGAAGGGGGGATAGATAGATGGATGGAGAGGTAAGTAGATGAATAGGTAGATATATAGATGGGTAAATATGCAGATAGATAGATGGATGGATGGGTGGGTGGATAGGTAGGTAGATAGGTCGATAGATAGGGGGGTAGATTGATACAATGGGTGAGTGAGCAGGTCATGTGCTTATGTTTGAATTTGTACTTATATAGGTGAGAAGTAGATTGAAAGGGGGTGGTGTTAATGATTGAGATTGAGATTGAGATTGAGGTTGAGATTATTAGTAGGAGGATTTTGTATAGTTAAGGGATTGAGATAGATGGATGGATGGATGGTGATGAAAGTGATGAAGGTGCTGCAGTGTAGGTGCCGTGGTAGGGACGATATGGAAAAATTCGCTTGGGAATAGAATGTGGTTCTTGAGGGGGGATGGAAGGGGTGGCCGGTAGCTGATACGGTGTGATATGGAGGTGAGAAAGCTGGAAAGTGGAAAGATGGAAAGATGGCTGTTTGGGTGAAATTCGAAGGAATTAATGAAACTAATGAGATTCATGGGGACTTAGAAAGCGGTGGGAGGAATGAGAGGGCAGGGGAAGAGAGAGATATATGAGTAGATGAATTTGTGAAATGGCTTGTGGATAAGGTGGACTGGGAAGGAGAGGATGAGGAGGAAAGGGGAGAGTTCAGTCTTTTTGGCGGATGAATAGATGAGTGGATGGGAGTTTGAGGAAAGGTTGGGGGTGGGGGGGGGGGGGTGGAGATTAGATGATTTGATTGGATTGTGGGCATGGGATGAATACTTGGGGATGTTGAGGAAATAGATAAATGCAGAAGAGAGAAGTTTGGGAGCTCGGGAGTCGTGTGGAGGTTGCAGATGTTGTGTGATGGATAATTGGGCATTGTGAATCAGGCTCGGAATGTGAGATATAGTAAGTGGGTAGATAGGTTGGATGAGTGAAGAGAAGAGGTATTCATGCAAGTTGGTGTGTCATGTAGAAGGGAAAGAGGGATAGGGGGTGGTTTTAGTTAGTTGGCGGGTGAGATGTTGGATGTTAGATTTCGGATGTCTTTGTCTTTACATTTTATATTTGTGTTTAGAGTTGAAAGGCGTGAGGCGAGGGGTTAAGTAAACAAACACATAATGTAGTAGGATGAGAGAAGAGAAAAATCTACAGTTTGCTTCGACGTTTATAATAATGTGGGTGGTAGAGAACTGATAGATACATGGAGACCGAAAAATTCGGCATACTCTTTTGATTATACTACTATGTTGAGATTGTATGATAATACAAAAGACCATACGATTTTTATAAAGGAAAATGTAATCTCTATAGATTATAAGACGAAGAATGTTTATATTCAGTTCACAATCTGAAATATTGATAATTTGATTTAGTAAAGGGGTTTGTAAGATAGGGATTGGGTTTTAATATGTCGGTTTTTGTGTGGTCTGCGTAAATAAGGGAGGGTATCTTCATATGGAATTCGTGATGATTGATGGATAGGCCGGGGTTAGTAGGTGAGCGAGAGGAGGATTTAAGATCTAGATACATAGGAGATCTATAGTCATTGGTAATGAGTAGAAGACATGTAAGGAAAATTGGATTCTATTTGAGTTTGTTTAGTTGGTAATGTCAAGTGTGTTATGCAGATGGAATGTGACACTGGTGATACAGGATTAATATATTAGATGATGTGTATAGATGAGAGAAAGATGATGCTGGATTGGTGTTTGATAATGATTGATTTAGATGATTAACAAAAGAGAAATTTTAATGGATGCAGAGTAGCTTAGTGCAGAGTTGAATACCAGGTTGACATGTCATGACAACAGTGTAATCGGCAATGCCGAATCGATTATGCGCGCGAGAAGGGGGTACCGATGGGCTGGGTAGGCTAAATGGAATTTATGGGGCGGGTTGGGTTGGTGTGTATGCGGCTAATTGTTGGGAGGTATAGGTGAGATGGTCATTATGGCATTTTCCGAGGGTCGACTATAGACAGTATCAGTATTTGCAGATGGGTTTGAGGATTGCATATTGGAATATATTGTTGTCTGATGCATAGGGGAGAGGAAATGGAGATGGAAATCGCGAGAAAAAGGATCGGATGATGAGAGGTGTGATGCATTTTGTATGAATGAGATCATAGGAAAGGGCTTTGATAATAATGTGGATGTGGACATTGATATCGATTTACAGAGAACGAGTCCGAGAGTCTGGAGGCTGGTCTTGGAATTTACAAATATCATCATAGTTTGATAACGGGATCGCCGATGAGGGAGAATGGGATGAGATGGACGGATGTTAGATGTTGGATGTTGGAAGGTGGCTGGAGCTGAGAGTTGATGTGTGTGTGTGTGTGATAGAGATCAGACCTGTCAAAGTTGCAAAGTATAGCTAAAGCCAGTCAAAGCTCGAACTTTGGTGGTTTCTGGAGTCTGGACGTGCTAAGAGCCGACGCAGCAGATGCATTGGGGGAACTACATTGGTGTTGTAGACTTGTGGGTGATACAATAGCTTGGGACTAAGTTTTGTGGGCACTAGTGTAAGTGTGTTTTGCAATTCGGATATGGCGATTGTTGGTTAGACTGTAGACTGTAGACTGTAGATTGTTATCTGATATTCGATATTCAAGGTCTGAAAAAGACGACACGAAGGATGGAAAAGTATGAGTAGATGATGATGGTATGATTCATCAGTGGATGATTATTAGGAATATCAAGGTCAGGTCAGATCTTACGCATGTATGAAGATATGAAACGGTCTGATTTTCTTAAGCATGTGGATTATGACTATGCAAGAGTTGTAGGTATAAACCATGAGAGATATGGGATGGGGACCCGACATGAGTTTGTTTCTTGTTTCATTCATTATATTACGTCGAGAAGGATTGATATGCTAGATCGATGTTTGCTTCCAGAAAATCCAAGGAAGGTAGGAAGGGAGATTCATGCTGAGGAGGATTGGTATGCTGGATGAAGATTGACTTCCAGAAAACCCGAGGAAGTATGTTCATGCTTGATATGTTGGGTTAAGCTGGGTTGGTATATTGAGTTGCATATTCCCGTTTCCTCGATATTACTAAGGAGCTCATGGCATTAAGACACAGAATCCTTGAGGATGTCTATTAATAGGATATACACAGGAAATACTTACCTCGTCGGTTTCTCTATGAGGTTATCGTGGCGACAATCATTTGATCAGGAGAGTACGGTGGCGGTAAGGTAGGATTCGAGGCTCAAGGGTGTTATGCCCATGATCTGAGATGTGACCTATCTCGAGCCTGTCTTCTTTCCCCTCTCCTCTCTTGGCCTCTCCTCTCCTTCTCCCGCACTTTGTTCTATGAATAATGTAACAGAAGAAAAGACCAGGTAAGTCGAGGGACCTTGTCAATTCAATACCAAACCCCTGACCCACGTAAACTCGTCGGGACACACGCAACCTAGCTAGTAGCTAGAAGCAGGTACTAGGAACTAGGGACGCACATTAGTTTTTGCTGGGGACGGGCCTTGCTGTGCCTTATCCTAGCATTATCAAAGAATATCTACTTCCAGATTCGATCATTATGGCCATTAAAATCATCGCGAATGCCGAAAAAGAAAACTGTTAGAAACAGCGCAGTAGCCATCATATGCCCCTTTCCTGGCATTTGATCAAATATAGTTCAATGGTTCATATTACACAAAAGAGGCTGTGCTGAGAATGGAAGGAAGAAGAAGAAAAGACAATGTTCGAGTATATCCCGATGTATACTCGGTAACTAGTAATTCTATAAAGAGTATCTTGAGTCTATTCTATCCCTCTTTTTGGCGTGCATCCTTCGAAACAACGTAAGCCAAAAAGTTCCCCCCAGCTAAAAACGGCAGTGAGATCAGACACAAACACAGACGAGAAACAGAAAAAGCATATTATCGTAAGATTTATTTTGAAACAATACCTTACATGATCTTCTCTGCCTAATGCAACCATTTTCGAAAATCCAGTCTCAGGTCTCAGTCATACTTTCTCCAGCCTTTCTCTACCGCGAGGCCCTTGCACAAGAATCTCTAACAAGCCAACCGCACCATTAAATTTCAGCTTAACCAAACCTACATCATCAGCGCCAAACAGGCGAGAAGGCAAAAAAAAAACATCTGTGTTTCCAAAAACACGAGCTTGCCGTCTCATACTTGGCTAGGAATTACTAGGGTCTACCCGCTTCTAGAAGTCTAATCCATACCAACGCCTTACCTTTCCACGCGATCCTTCTCGCACATCCTTCAAGCGCCCTAAGCATCCCTAAGCTTCTCAATTACTACAAGACCTCGTGGCTCCCTTGCTTCACTATAAATCTTTGAAAGATGGCAGGCAAAACGGCGGCGCAAGAAGAATTTGACAATATCATTGCAAAAGCTTCTGCAAACGAAAATCACGAACATCCGGACGACGAAAAGGATTATAGCTTTGATAGGAACAGTGACGTGGACGAAGAAGAGGAACATCACAACCGCAATATAGACGATACAATGAAGATGCCTTTGTTTGACAGATCGAATTCGGGGGGATTGGGGGGACTCAGTGAACCATTGAGGCTGCCGCATAGAGATTTTGATAGTGGGAGGACGACGGGGGTTAAGGGAGTGATTGCTGATGCGAGGAGTTATGAAGAGGCGAGGAAGACCGGGGGTTGGAGAAACAAGTTGAGAGGAAATACAATTACAAAGGAGGATAAGAGGGCAACGTTCATTAAGGATGGCTCGGGAAGTGAAGAGGGGTTGAGTGACGATGAAGAGTTCTTGGAGAGGTGGAGACAACAACGACGAGTTGAGATGCAGAGTGAAGGCAAAGACATCAGAAACAGGAGAACGAGTCCTAGTGTGCGTCGTTATGGAAGATTTGATGAGGTGGATGCGCTTGGTTATCTTGATGCCATTGAAAAGGTCGGAAGAGAAACCGTCGTTGTCGTCTTTGTTTATGATCCTGAGGTTTGTTCTCCTACATCATTATCCCGTCTATACTTTCATACATATACTAACAATCCCATAGTGCGACGTCTCTCAAGTAATCAACTCCGCACTTCTCCCTCTCGTTGCCGCAAACCCAACAGTCCACTTCGTACGCGTCCATTACGAAGATATCGAATTCGACAATGCAGGTGTACCAGCTATACTAGCTTACAAAAATCAAGGAGACCTTTTTGCGAATCTTACATATATCATTGATCAGATTCCGGATGATACAATTTTTGATACGAAAGCTTTGAAGGATGTTTTGGTTAGACACCAGGTTCTCTAAATGATGGACATCTGTTGTCATTCTGAGAAAAGATGGTTTGAGGATACTTCATTTCTTGTACCTATTTATGGTGCCGAGAGAGGTTATCTTTTGTTATATTAGCATCGCTAGCATACATGACATCGATTGTCACATCGCATCATTGCATTGCAAAAAGACATTCTTACATTCTATACATTATATATAGACGGACGTCACGGGATTGATTCAAGAGGGTCAAATGGCCTCGCTCTGAGAGCAGAGAAGAGATGAATACCTACACTGTATGAATAGGACGAGAACTCGGGTTAGCGAATCGGATGATAGGCGTTTGGATGGGAGGAAGGAGTCATTATACTCCTTCCTTTGTGTGTTTGCTTTTATCTTTTAGCCTATTGGGTTTGATGCATGGGTTTTAGAGGTCTGGTCGATCAACTTGGCGTGGTCAGAATTCATGGAGCTTGCTAGGCTTGCTTGCGCTTGGCAGCTTGAACCCCTTTCTAAAAAATTTAAACATACCTAGAAATGGTATGATACCTTATGTTATGTTTGCAGTTTTATTCACATCTATGGTGGAATATATATCTTTACGAATTCTATTATATCTTTATCTTTATCTCGATGCTCTATGTCTATCTCTGTCAGATGGAGATTTCAGCTTATACTGTGTAGATGTTATGTTATGTGTGCTGTCACTCGGAATTTACCTTCGATCCTTACTTTGACTCTTACTCTTTGTCTTGCCTATGGTATGTTGATATTGATTTTTGTATTCCTGTATACCCGAAAACGTAAGATGGGAGGGAGGGAAGGAAGAAAGAAAGAAAGAGAGAGTACATTTTTGAGCAGCTTCGCTTTGGGAGTGAAAGGATTGTTTGGAGATAGAAGCAGACGGGCCAGATGAGTTGCATACTAAAACCAAAGACTGTAATGGAGATGAAGAGAACTTCTCAATTTTAAAGATTCCTGAGACCTGAGAGGGAAGAAGTGGGGCTCCGAGGCGGGAATGAGATAGCATTCGGAGTGGGAGGATAGGAAAGTATAGAATCTTTAAAATTCGATATAGAATAATGAGAGCGCTCTTGGAAAAGTAAAGAGAATTTCTTGGATTCATGTGTGTATTGTTGGGTCTAGATGATGTCTAGCGTGATGTGGCATGTGGTATACAAACTTGAAAAGATGGGTGAGTGCCAAGAACAAGAATCGCTTCCTTAGCTCAGTGGTAGAGCGGACGATTGCAGTTGTAGCTATTATCGTCAGGTCAGTCGTTCGAACCGGCTAGGGAGCTTCAATTGCTCCGTGATTCTCATTTTGTTTTTTGGGGGTCTTGTGTTGGGAGTATGAATTGGCGGTTTAGGTTAGGGGGCGGGGGGTGTTATTACTTTTTGGCCAGAGAAGGTGGAATTGGGACTATCGTGCTTTGAGATAGAAATATTTATTTTTGCTTCTTATTGGTGGTGAGGATGTGAATGACGAGATATAGATGAGATGTGGATGGCAGGGTGGTAGGATGAGAAGTATATAATATATTTATCGAATTTGAATGAATGCACTTGATTAGATGGGTCAGGTCACCATGGCGTGTAGAAAGATATCTGTATACAAGAATATAATAAGTTGCATATGTCACCTTGATGGATATTACCAATTGATTCTTTAGTGCAACTCTACTTTCATCTACAGTAAGCATAGAGAATTTATCACAATGGACATATTCGACATTTTAAGTTTATATAGGGAGTCCATCGTTTTTTGCATGTTCGTCTTCATGACCTGGCGGGGCGGAATATAGACTAAGGGGCGGGACGCTTTGTCTTCAGTGTTATTGTGGGGGTTGGTATTGATGTTGATGTTAAGCGGGAACTTGATAAATTTTGACTAGTTTCCCACTCTACACTTTCCTCATACGCAAATGCAAAATGAATCCGACCTCGCGGATTGTTTCAGCCTCATGCCTATTGGTATGTTAAAGATATCTATTTATTTAGTGTATCTCACTCGGAATTGGAATCAATTAGTAAGATAATCTGAGTTGTGAATCCCTCCCTCCTATATCGAAATATTGAATGAAGATGAAGGAGAGGGATTTTGGGATATGAAATTATTCATCGGTAAGAGGAATTTTTAGTTATTCTCTAAGCTAGCAGTCATCCTTGATTCAGTCTCCTTCTTAGTTTTGTATTTTCTCTTCTTTGACATAGCTTGTATTCGAAGAAAATTTTCGAGTCGGTCTCTGGCTTCCTTCACTGAGCAGTCGTATCCTTGGAATGATTGGAAACACGACCAAGATTATCTCACTTGTGATAAATCAAAGCCGATGTACCTAGACGTGGATCTCCACAAGAAAAATGGGAGTGTTGAGACTCGGTAGCATTAGCTGGTGGTGGTTGAAGCTGTAGAGGGAAGCGAGGAAAATGATATGAAATCCCTAGTAGAGAATTGATATTGACAATGATGATGAGATGAGATGAAAGTGTCGAAAGTTTTCGCCTCACACCAACTTCTGAAAATTGAGCATGATTAACCTTTCGGATGTTTCTTGACACACACGCACACACACGGATTGGGGACGATACGACATGATCTTGAAATTCAGTTCTACAATGGTTTACACATTTTCATCTTCTCATTCTATCTAAAAAGAATTGATATTTGTTGGAATAGTTCCTGATAGTACATTATTTATAAAGTGCAGACATTTGGGTCAGAAGCCGATAAAAAAACTCGTCAGACTCAAAAGAGAGCTAGAAATATTAATGTAATGATCAAATTGAAGAGGGAGCTTGCTTTTGGATTGAGATTCATGAGTCCCTTTTCTACAGGACCCAAACTGCCCTAGTATAGTACTCTGCGTCTACGAAGCTCAGAGTGAACTCAGTATCTCATCTCAATACATATGTAGAACAGAAGACAGAACAGAAGACAGAACAGAAGACAGAACAGAAGACAGAACAGGAAATCAGCGCAGAACCAATACAGATATAATCGAAGAGCTAGAAATCTCGCTTCGTTCAAGCGAGAGGTCTACCACAAATCGTAAAGCTAAAGAACGAAGTGAGCTGGGTGTAGCGCAGCTAGAAAACCTAGTTGAGCTAAAGGTATACTCCTGAAGAATCTCAAATAACCCTCCGTTTGATGAGATGAAGCGATGGGAATATTTAAAAGGCAGAAAATAAACGCGCGCTGAGATGGTGGAGATGTATGGATATGAATATGATATAATAGATCTTCTCTGTCTTTTAATTCTAGGTCTGCAAGAAGCCTGGAGAATTCTAATGTAATCTCGTTAGCATGTTAATCTTACATTACACGGGCGCTGATTTATTTACAATTTTTTATATTTTCTATAGAAAGATCCCTAGTTGGTGAATTAAGAAGGCGTAGTAATTTATTCTTATTGTATTGTACCTCTTTGAATACAGTCCTTCGAAACGCATCGTTTCATGATTTAGAATGGAACTACTCCAGACTCTGAACTTTACACTGCGCACATTGTATCGTAGTACCTACTGCATGTTTTCCCATACATGCGAGGCTATACACACATACAAGTTCTCGCGCTATATCTGCCGGAATTCTCAATTTCTACTCAAAGTATTTCTTGCTGCATTTGCCATTTCAGGGAATATTCGCCTGGATTCTGCATACTTCGGTAGGATTAGTACACAGAATCCAATCCTTTCCCTTTTGCTGAATTGTGATTTTTGTAGTCGGAGTATCAAGATGAATATCGTGGTACCCGCAGGCAGCAATTACTCGGCGTTTATAATCGTACCGGTGGCCTTTCATGAAATATCTAAATGTGCGAGAATATTATATAGCATACTATCGCGCAACGAAAGCGGAAATTATGTCATAGCCATACTAAGTTATAGGAGAAATGAAAGCTCACACGCTAAGCTGAGAAAATTCCCATTTCATACAAACGGGAGAATAATCAAACAACCCAAGAAATATGACATGACAGCTTACATTTGTACTCTTGTCCTCTAACTTCGGATGTGTGATATTTGGCGCGGTACTTGTTGGCTGCGTGCTGGTTTCATGAAAACCTCACGCTAGGCCCACTGTGGCTTTGCTCGAAGCCGGGCTGGAATTCGAAATTTACTCTCCGCAAATTATGAGCCTGGTAGCTACTCTCTATCTACATGAAACTCCTACCTCATCGAACTATAAATGTACAATCCAGCCTGGGCTCAACGGACGTGCCGTGCCACAGTAAAGTATGACGGAAAAGTACTTTCTGGATCCAGCGCTGTTAATTATAGCTTGTGGACGAGAGGAAATCCAGCAGATTATGATTACTGGGCCGAGAAAGCTGGGAACAGTCGCTGGAGTTACAAGCGCATGTGGAAAGATTTCAAGATACTTGAGATGACTTATAACTACAATTTTGATGCAGAAGTGCTTGGCTTTGATGGTCCTGTCCAAACCAAACTACAGCTGGAGCCAGACGTTTCCCGCTTGGAAATGCGGTGTTAACTATCTCGATAAACTCCGGGAGTGTGTGGAACCTAGATGCGAATGATAGAATGCCCCTAGATCCGTTAGCATCCACGGAGAATTGGAATAATATCTGCAGAGACAGTCAGCGGGTAAATTTTATGATCTATCAAAGACACACCTGTTCACGAAAAGTTCGGTCGTTCAAGTGATCATAGATCTGGAATATAAGATAGAAACTGGTGCTAACTAAGTTGGTTAATGGGACAATTTTCGAGGCAACGAAGGAAATTGATGGCAGCTACGGTGCTCTGCGAACGGCTCAAGTACCCGTGTGCTCAGGCATCGGAGCAGCCGTAGAACTTCGTTCTTTTGGGTTTCCTGTTATTCTTACAGCAGATTTGCCAACTGGAAGAGAACTCTATGATTATGTTTCTGGGATATTATTCTGGATTCTTTGAAACACAGAGGTAGGCCTTGCTGTAACTTCCCCGCTGTTTAGTAAACTAGATAGAACATGGCATGGAAATCCTACTTGGTGGCTTATCACATCAACAATGCCAAAGGAAGAAATTGCCAAAATCATCGAAGTAGAGAAGATAGATTCAAATGATCGCCATTTCAGTGAATCTCGCTATCATCTAGAATGCTTCATTCCTTAAGCTCCTGTGGTTGGAACTTGGAGAAGAATCTGCCTTCCTGCTACTATTGACAGATCCATATCCCAATCCCTGTAATTCTTCCCTTACCACAAGTCATCGAACAATAAACTTGCTGATACGAATCCTCTTTCAGAGCCGATAATTAATCCTGATTATCTGAACACAGAAACAGGTCGCATCTCCTAAGAGTAGGACTTTGGAGGGCAATGTGGGTTATGGAAATGTTTTGAGGGAAAGTCTATTGTAACTAGCGAGACTCTACTACTCGACAATTCTCCGTTGAAAAGCAATTGTACTGATTCTAAATTAGACAAGCGAATGAAATTTCTTGACTGTAGCTTCTTTCAAAACAAAGGGATTGCTGCAATGGGTACTGTGGTTAATACAGAGTGTAGAGTAAAAGGAATCACAGAACTCAGAGTATGCGATGCTAGTATTTTTTCACTTCCAATTTCTGGACACTATCAAGGTCAATGAACGCTTTTGGAGAATCCGCCGCGGACTTGATTTTAGAGAGAGTATAGAGCAGCTCTGCTATCGATTGTGGACATACGGGATTTCGTAGAATAAGGGCTCGTTTCGATTTCACATCTCCTTTTGCTACAATGATTTCATGGAAAGAGCGGATTATTCAACATCAATGTAACGAAAGCACCCATCGCCGCTCTCCTTCCCGTCTATCACAAAACACAGTGAATTCATGGAAATACAAGTAATTCAACAAGATCTACCAATCAACATCCAAACACGAATTCAAAATTCAAGATTCAGAATTCCGCTCTACAAAAGAGCGAATCATGCAACCAATCCAACTCGGATTTGCAATCTCATGTTCAAAGACCATCCCAATAACCCGTTTGATGAATCACGATATGAGAGTCCTTCAAAGACCCATCCCGCTACACTTGTGTATAATCACTTGACTCCTTAGGTAGATATGGTCATCGTTAGGCCCGTGCAGCGAAAATCATCTAAGAATAGATTAATAAGCCTTGAGATGTACTGGTATGGTGGGGCTGATGCATGGTGGGGTAAAAGGGAAGGAAAGGAAAAGGAAAGGGAAGGGTCCTGAGAATGAATGAATGAATGAATGAATGAATGATTGATTGATTGATTGATTGTATGCAACCTGAGGATATAATATCTATCCGGGGAGGGATAAAAGGAAAGGAAAGATATTTGTACGATGGAAAGAATAGTTAGGTAGTGGGCAGTAGGCAGTAAGCAGTAGGTAGTAGGTAGTAATGATATTAATGAAGTTTTGCTTGTAGATGGAGATTTAGAAGATCTTGGAGATACTAGAAGATAATAGGTGTAGGCACTAGAAATACTACAGATATAACTACTATCAGATACCAAAAGGAAGGTTTTGGACAGTTTGATTCTATGAGTCGAGTCTGTATAGGTATTGGTCCTTAAGTATGTACTGATACATACTAGTATGTATATACCGAATGTAAGTAGGTAGATACTGTGTGCGTGATACGCAAGCTCGTCAAGTTCGGACGATAAGAAATCAATCTATTCTCTATATCCTTATTAGAGGATGATAGATGCGTAATATATGGATCGATCAATATTTGGGGGTTGAATATGAATCAGATGATGAAAATGAGTTCATGTATGTTCCGAGAGACCCACTGATATGTAGGAGACTAGCAGGCAGTGGTTGAGAATGATAACTACCTAGTAGGTAGCTCTGGGGAGCTGAAGGAGGTTAGTTTAAGAGAGAGAGTGTGAACCTTGGAAGTGTGGCAGTAGGTAGGTCGGTAGGTAGGCATTTTATATCTATATAATCCTTTTATCGTGTGGGTAAGATGTCGAGATCTATCCCGAATTAACAGTGATTTGAATATACAGCATAGTTTATAACATGGATATGATAGGATCTTATCTAACGCACTCATACCGAGACTAGATGACGTGTGTTGTCTGTGATGGAGACTGTAAGTACTGTAACTGTAGCAGCCTTGCAATGGATATGAATATATGTGAAGCTATTAAAGTGTAGTCAAGTGAGATATCGAGTGGAGAAGAATAAATGATTGATAGGAGAAACTAAATTTTAGATGAATGTATGTATATATACATATATATACGTATATTCTTTGATGATATTTGCTATTTACTCTTGAATAATTATACTAACTTATACGCATCTAGTAAATCCTCCTTATCGCAACCCAACACACGATAACCACACAGAAAGCTTGGACTCATGCCATACATGCCATACTAACTAGATACATACATATAGGTACGGAAGTAATAATACAGCATGTAATGGGATATAAGGGTAACCCCGCATGGCACTAGTGGGTCTCACTAATAGTCCAAAATCCAACATAACGAGATAAACCTGCGCCTTCGACTTGTATATACACAACCACCATTCAGCCCAAAAGGACTTCATCCAAAAGACATCTGCATATTTGGTAGAGGTGCAAAACAAAGATCTTCCTGAATTTTATCATCAAAAGAACATATCTTGTTCAATATTGATAGCATTCAATACTCAAGCTTAAAACTTATCACCTTGCCTATCTCTACGGTCAACCAAAAAGCCGGGCTACTCGATTTGC